>CM047807.1:48932540-49211433 GCA_026214975.1 Gentiana macrophylla | reverse complement strand
CGATTTTAACCCCTTAGCTTTTAAGTCCTTTAACTACATGCTTTATGATATGTAAATCAGATGATCCCGCCGCAAGATAGATCTAATTTTGTTAGATCTAAGAACCTGGTGATCCTTCATGGCGTGGTATCAACGTGCTGTGCTTCATTTACGGTAGCCATAATCGTAGTTAAATCGATTTGAATGAGCTTTCTAATCGCATGTATAGTATTTTTATTTTTTTTACTTCTATTTTATGCATTGATGTGATTAAAATTGTTATGGTTGAAGAGATTGACGGGCCGCAGACGCTTACCAAGCTAGATCTATTAGAAAACTCCATATGAATCGGCTTAAAAATTGCCCATACGAGTGTAGATATGAAATTATGTAATTTATTTTTACTGTAACTTTAATTTCCGTAAAATAGATCTACTTAGTAGCCGTTTAGATATTTCGTTTTTCCGTTGATCGAGCCGTTAAAAAGAAGATCTACTCCGGTCAGAATCAAGAATGGAAGTTGATGAACAATCCCACAAATTTTGGCGTCGATCAGAGTCCGTTTGGATGTCCGTTCGTTGCTGCAAAGAAGCTTGTAACAGAAAACGCAGGATTCACAGAAACCCTACCTGTGACTTCCTCGAATTTCTGGGAGAGTTTCTGACTGTTGAAACTCAAATCCAACTAGTCAGATTTACAAATATGGAGTTTTGGACGTGGGAATAAAATTTCAGGTCGATCGGGTTTCATCTCGATTCTCACGATCGGCAGCGGGAAGTCATTGTTGCGCTGCTGTAAAGTCAGATTCAGCAGCAAGTTGGGCGGCTCCTTTGAGAAGATTGACAAGTCAAAGCTCCGATCCAACCGATCCATCTTGAAGTCCGAAGAATGAAGATCAGATCTGGAAAGTTTCGTCCCGATCCGGAAGTTCGCTTTGATATGCCAATCGTCGAAGATTCTAAAACAGCTGCAGATTAGGTTTTATTTTATTTTAGAATAGTATTAGCTTACGGGGCACAACTCATCCATCTCGCTGTTTATTTTCCACTCGACTAAGATACATGTGTAGATTGTATGAGTAGAACCGGAAAATTGCCATGACATGCATCATATCATGAATTCCACTCCATATGCATACATGTAGAAATTAATTCGAGGAATTAGTTAGGCATGTATAAAAACACGCCGATTAGTTTTAATTAATTGTATGATATTAATTAGAAACTAATTAGGGTAAAACCGAGAACACGGGTTTTCAATCGTCGAGTTGGGTGATGGATTCTCGGTGAATCCCACCTTCTGCCGAAGCATAAGGTAAAATCTGAAACCTCGTGGTTAGGTGTTAAGATTCTTGGTGAATTCCACCTTACCAAGGCAAGATTACGTTTTTGTTAAAGTAGTGTCTCACGTGAAAGTTTGATGTTTAAGGATTTGATAATCGCAGCAAACGGAAGGTTGAAAGTGGTTTAACCACGGTTGGGTGGTCAACGGTAGCTACGGCTCGATCGGCTTCACCCTCCACGTGTGGCGTTTGCATCGGGGATCTCGTAAGGCCGAGTCATCCGAAGAGCCACTACGGCTTAACGGAGCTCCCACAGCCTTGATCCGATCCGGCGGCCACATATGTTCTAACGAATAGGTCGGGTGGGTTAGCCCACATAACCGACAACATTGGGCTGCAGAATTATTGTTCCTTAATGTAACATCAAGTCAAAAACGTGATCAAGAAACCCACCACTTTCAAAATATTGAGTGGGGAGCGGGAGGCGTATACCGACCCCACGGCCTCTATGTTGACACAAACAACGTGAGAGAATGGTGACGCCTCGTGCCCGCACTGGGACCGGCCTCCTAAGGAAGGCCTTCACCGCTATCAAAATTCAAGGCTTGGTCTCCGAAAGGATAGGATTTTGGGTACTGTCGGGTCACCGACCGACCACAAGCTGACACTACGGGGTCTACCTAAAAATGAGATAGTAGGTCAGGACTCATAAAGGTATTTTTGGTAGTACCTTGGCTGAAAAGGAAAGGTGATTGTGATCACAAATGAGATGTTCGATTCTCAATCGATCTTCAATATTAATCGAAACCTCTGACCTACCCTAAAGCGACCGAAGGGCATTAGATTAAATCCTTGGAACAGTAGGATAGACTATAAGTACTTAGTTTATGTTCCTAAAATTTTAGTAGTGTATGATTTGGATTTATTTTACATCAATTTTATTTACAAGCTTGTTATATATATCTCTAAGGTGCTAGGCTTTGCTAGTGTAAAATTGACTAGTAATGACTTAGTTAAAAAATGGTAAGTAACTAGAACGTTGTATTTATTAATCTCACATGCGATTAATTTTTCGGAAGAGATATTTCTCTTGAAGACTTCAAAACTTAAGTGACGTGAAAAGGCATGTCAACTGCTTTGTCACTCGCAAGTGAGCGAGAGACAACCGTAGTTAGTTTGAAAGATGATTGGGACGATAAAATTCTTTAGTGAATTGTGTAGTGTCTAGCACGAGAAATTTTCGATCGATAGAAAAATTGAAGAATCATAAATTAAAGTGTCGCTAGTTAGACGGTATTTGGAACCGATAAACTAGTGAGGAGCTTTTATATTATGTTTTTCTAATTTATTAGAAAATCATCCCCACAGGTAACACTTTCATTAGACATCCACAGTTCACGAGTAGTGTCTACTCAAAGCATCTGCTAGTTCAAGACTATTTCCTTTTCGGAAAGTTAAGAATGGGAAAGAATGTCTATAAGTGTTAATCATCTTAACTAAAGTTTTGAGGCTAAACCGAACATTAATTAAAGAAAGTATAGGATAAGGAAAGTGATTTCGGATCACTAACCAATGAATCTTAGCGACTTTCTTAACCGAGTAACTTGACTCAAATTGGCTTAGTTCTTTGGAAGAACAATGAAAGTGTGCATTAATAAAGTAACAACGAGGCGTGTAACTTCAACTAGAATAAGTGGGAGTTATATAAGGAAATGAATTTGGATTTATCCTTGAATATCACTGAGGAGAAAAATTTATTTTTACATTTACATTCGTTGAAACAATTGGATTCACTTTCAACTCGATATATTGTTGCCTCATAGAAAGTGAATATGACATTTGTAGTATGAATCGGAGACTGGACTTTTGTTTGATATAAGTCGAGAACCACTTAGAACAATTTGAATAAGTATGTGTAACACATCTAAAACTATTAAAGATAAAGGTTTCCGTATTAAGATAAACGACCTTTCAATATCTATTAATTATCTTGATATATCCTAGAGACAAGACTCACGGCGTGGCTAAGGGTGATTCCTATCTCCCGAGTCTTGGAACACTATCTCAAAGGAACAATGACTAAGTTTCCTTTCAATCGGGAAAGGGTAATAGTTTTGAAGGGTAACATAGCTTGTTCACCATGACCTTCGGGTCAGAAGAGAGAGATACAAGCTAGTGGGAGATTTTGAGTGGTGACATTACAGCTGATAACTACTCAAAACACCGGTTGATTTATCGAAGAATACGAGGAGGTGTCTCACGATTTTAGTGAGAGAATAGAGTATTCCATGCTCAGAAATAGGCTATCGCATAGTCTTGGGACTGATGCTCGGCCTGCCTCCTTGTGGAATGTTTTTCCACTGAGGAAGAAACCATACACTTGCCCGATATAGTTATTAATGTGCTACAATACACTCCTAACTCGATTAAGATAATTCGTTGCAAAATAACGGTTAACATTATTATGTAAACCGAGAAGTCTACCTAGAAGATGCTAGTGAGTTTATGTATAAGGAGTGAATTCGGTTCACACCACATCCGTAAATGTAGGCATTTAGCATTCAATGCTTGAAGGTAGGAGGACTTCAGGATTTTGCATACGTTCGGATTGTATTTGTTAGTGAAATATCTTAATGAGGCGAGTGAAGGTTGATTATAAGATTCTTGAGATCGGAAAGTGACGGTTGAAGCTGTCACAAGCAAGCCTTGATAGAATCTATAAGAGCGACCTTAAACCTTGAGTACGGTTACCCAAAGGTAGTTACTATCCGATTTAATCGGACCACGTCCAACATTAGTTGTTGGTGATTACAACGATAAATACTACTAGATCGTAATGTCAATCCACCCAAGAACCACAGTGGGAGTATGGTTTAACCGTTGACCCATTGTGATTTTGTGGACTTTATAATCTTTGGGTGATTGATAACCTATGGCTCTTGGTGGGCTATATAGGATTACGATTATAGAGGTTGGTTTGAAAACCTTAACCTCGTGAATGGAGTTTGGTACTCAGGTTCTTTTGACCTCATGTAGAACCACGGAGTGTCTCAGGCCGGTGGGAGCAATTGGATCTACACGGAAAGAGTCGAATGAATAGGAAAGTTTAAACTTTCAGCGCAAAGTTGAGTGGTATAAGGGTGATTCACTCGACAAGTAGAGAGTTAACGGACCTTGAACTCTCTCACCACTCGAGTCTTGCTGATTTCGTTAGAAAGCATAAAATAGGGGTGATTCCACGAGACTTTCTTGCCGAACAACGGAATCTGAATTCATTCAAAAAGCAGAAGGGTTTTAGCTAAGAATGAATAACGGATTCGTTACAAAGCGAGAAGATAGGGGTGATTCCCACAAGACCTTTTTGCGAGACTAACGATATCTTAATTCATTCAGAAAGAACCTTTTGGTAGGAGGCTCGCCATGGCTTATATCCTTTGTGGATTTAAGAGAACCTCTCGGTCATTTAAAAGTCACATGTTTTAAAATATGGACTTGACCAAAATATTGATAAGTTTTTCGTAGATGGATATCAATATTGGTAATGTAGTAGTAGTATTAGTGTTCATAAATGATAACACTAAAGCGGTTGGAAACAACATGGGTGTGCTATCAAGTCGAGCCCGACACGCCAAGATTCTCTGGATGAGAGAATTGGACTATATTCTAAGAATTTGATTCGGTCAAATTCACAAGAATGAGTCATTGGCTATCCCATCCGTCTTATTGGTTAAGATGATCATGCATATCGTGATCTAAAACATTCATCGAGTAGTCCTACCCTACCTCTCGGGAATGATTCTCCAAATCTTCGGATAAAGAAAATGGGATAGAGTCTCTCTTGGATAATGGCAAGTCAGGTTATCACAAGTCAATAGTAATCGAATCTTGGATTCGAGCAATAAATAGCGGTTTAGTACGTCCTACAGTATCGTTAGAGAACGAGGAATCATATGCTTGTATATTCGGTGCAAACTTGAATATGGTTGACTTCTGACCGATTCTCGACTTGTAGTCGATTGAGGATGATCATTAAGTTGATCTCGGGCTCGGTGTTTACTCATAATACTTAGAATTTTCTTTTTGATGCAGGAATAATTCCGGTCGATAAGCCGATATCACTTCATTGTGAAAGCAGTGAAGAGATAGCTTAGAAGGATCTTCGCGGTTACAAGAAGTCAAAAGCATATTGAGAGAGAGTACCGCCTAATTAGATGGACGACAACGTTTCAATCCTAAAGATCGTCTCGAGTCGACAACCTAACTAATCGAGTGTACCAAGTCGAGTGCTTTGGAGAGTACGACATTGATGGAAATGTCTCATCCGCTTTTTAGAGCAAGTGGGAGAGTGTTTGTGAATAAGATGAGAAATGGTGTGCTCTAAAAACAATCGTTACTTGTCATTTCGTGCAAGTGGGAGATTGTTAGGTGTAGTGCCGAAAAGACAATTTGTGTAATTGTTTTTAATAATGAATGACCAGAATTTATCTCACCTTATTACTTGCTTTGTGCTTGTAAAGTAATACAGCTGCTTTTGCAAACCCTAAGTATATCACAGTATGTAACCACTTAACTTTCGGTGTATGGATTACACGTGAGGATTGAGTTAGTGGTGATATACTTAAAGCTATTAGTCCGTGCAGAACTTAATCGAGTTTAGGGTCTCTTGATTAAAACACCAATAATGCATGAACACCTTAGGGTGTGATAGTCTTATCGGATTTGCCGGTAGAGGTACCTCGTGGGGCATTTATATATGATGGCATTCATATAGGACTGGACCGATTTAATCTGAATTTCTCGATATAATTCCGTAATCGAGGAATCTTATTAAATCATTAGATGATCATATATGGATCAACCTTAATCCTGAGGTGATCACAGGGTGCTGCTTGTCCCGGGGTAGTGTTTGATGTGTTAGTTACGGTTCACTTAAATAATGTGTTCCAAGCCACTTCTCATTGGCACTATCTCCAGATGAGTGAGTAGTTCTGATTTTCACAGACATGGAATCCATTCCTTCCTGCGGGAAGTAGAGAGACAGTCCCCTTATTTGTTAGCCCTAAGAAAGTGATCGATCGGCCGAGTTCATATTTAGACTAATTAGCTACTAGTCAGATATGTGAACTAATTGATCACTAGGGGGTTGATGGTAAATAAGGATAAGATATTCTGAGTCGGGTTCACGGAGACTTCCCTCTCAGAATGGACAGTCTATGGAGGGTTAATCTGTATGTAGTGATTATATCAATGGACGCTTATTCACTCTATGGGTTGAGTATAAGTATACATCTATAATCGGTAGAGTTCAGTTTCGGGTTTATGGTGGCGTAATCCCGGAATTAATAATTAATGTACTTATTACTATTCGATGAATAATTAATTATTGGAGCCTCTTGGTTATAGTCCATGGTCCCCGGTGTGGCTTCTGTAATTCGGACTAATAATCTTGTTATTTGGGCCTCAGTGATAATTAATTGGCTGGGCTAATTAATTGATATGCATGGATATTATTTAGTTGGGCTAAATAATATAATACACATGAAAGACATTTTATGTGGGCTTAGTGACCCAATATGTGGCGCCATTAATGTCCTAATAATTAGAGAGAAATTAGTTTTCTTGGATAATTATTTAACATGTGATTTATCTTTTATTTATTAAATGATAATTCATGGAATAATAGATAATAATATGATTTATCTTAATTTGTTTGGGATATTCATTTTATTTATCTTTTATTTGGAAAAGGATTAAAGTGATAATTATCACTTAATTATTTAATCCTTGGAGGACATTGATTACACTCCTATATAAAGAGAGTTCTCCCAAGTCTAATGGCAAGGTACTATTCACATCACTATTCACCGAGAGAAATTGGCGAAAAATTTGGCCTCTATTCTTAAGGGTTGAGTTGGAAAAATCTTCGGGATTTTTAGTTTGCATATCAAGGAGGCTCGTGTATCAAGAAGGGTGTCCACCAACCGCCCGTTTGGAGAACACATCGGAAGATCAAGGCTTCTATTCCCTATATTGGTAACTTGATTTTAACCCCCTTGTAGTTTTTAAGTCCTTTAACTATGTTTTATGATATGTAAATCGTGATCCGTCCGCTGCGCATAGATCTAATTTTGGTTAGATCTAAGAACCTGCATCCTTCATACACAACCCGGGGCTCATTAGGGGAAGGAGGCAAAAAAGAGAGAGAGAACACAAATAGAGAGAGAAAGCTAGAGAAAGAAAGAAGTTTTCTCTGAAGAAAACCTCCAAATCTTTTCTAGTTTCCAACTTCTAAATTTCTTCTTTCAATTCCATAAATCTTTGTAATGTTCTTGATTGATCTTTCTTCTATACTATAAAGAAGATAGATTCAACTTGAACTTCGATCTTTAAGTTGAAGTTAAGTCCAACTTGGACTTGTTTTTGAAGTTTGGTTCCACTGGAACTTGTATAACAACTCCGGTGGCGGTGGTTTCCGCAACCGGTAGTCAAAGTTTGAGATCTCTTTCTTACTTAAAGATCTACTATTCTACTATAAAGGTAGCTTCTTTACCTAAATACTATCATCTACTTATGTGGTTGCGATCATAAGCACCACCGTTTTCTTTTCTTTTACGATTGCGGCATCACATCAAAGTCATACATGTCTATCGCTACGCGGACTACGCATGAGATAAGCGTGGCTTGAAACGAACGAGCGGTTGTTTCCATCAACAGACTACTTTACATTCCATGAGATCTGTGGTGACTCTTTCAAATAAGATTGAGGGTTCTCACGATCGTTTAATCTTATTTCCGTCCAACCTGGTCCTTAATCCGGTTGTTACTTTTTGTTATTTTAATTTACATCATTTTAATTTTTGTTATTTTATTTACATTATTTTATTTTATGTTTATACAACTAATCCCTTTGAGTTATCTTCTCGATTCGTGATTATAGTATTATTTATTATTATTATATATTATATATATATATATACTACTTATAATATAAAAAATATTTAAAAAAATGAAGTTCGGTAATTACCGACATATCTACTATTCATTTATTTTTTTATTTTTTATTTTATTTTTCCAACTAGGTTATCTTCCCGGGTTGGGCTTATATTGGTCATCTTCAGTTTATCTTTTATGTTCTTACCTTCTTTTTAATTTTTGTATTTATTAATTGTATCTTTTATATATCGCTTCTATATCCGTGTCCTTCCCCGTCCCGTTGTCCCTCCTTGCTCGATCTTTGTGGCCATCTGGTAGCAAGAGCCACGAGGGGTAGTGTTGTGTGTGGTGTAAGCGGTGCAGTACGATCTGCGTCTCGTCCTTGTTGTAGAAAGGATTGTGTTCTTGCGAGCATATTTGCCCCGAACAGTATGAGAAGGTGTTGTAAGTCCTCAGGTGAAAGCGGTTTATCCTTATTTTGTTCGAGGACCGTAGTAAGAATACAAGCCCCATATAATAGGTTGAGAAGCGAGAGATGGATTAGCACCACTCGGCTCTGCCTTACTGATTCTGTTTGATCCAGTCTAGTAATCGTTCAACTAAGATAATAAGCAGTGAAGAATACGTTATAGATGATTTAATGAGTCAATTGATAATTGGAAAATTCCTAAGGTAAGTAAAAAACATATCTATAAACCCTGGTGTCCTATAGTATCTGATTATACCGTCAAAACAGAAGAAAGGGATATACAAATACAAAATCCCTCTGAAACTATTAGCCTACTTACTCCCAAAACTATACAAAAACACAGGGATCGTAATTATGGATATATAAATATTGGTTTAGTTAGAATTCGGAATTAAACCCCTCACAAAAGAAGGCTTAAATACTTACTATTGCAGAGTTATGCTCGGGGGCGCTAGGCATACAAGCTATGAAGATTCCCTTCTCAGTTCAATCGAGTCCAGTCTTTGTACATGACCTATATCTTTTAATTGTTTTCCAAACCTATCAGTATCACTGTTAGACAAAAATGTTCTGAAAAGTCTAGTCCTGCAAGTAAAGAATCATAATTATAGAATGCTTGAAGGATCTATACCTATTGCAATCATCTATAGGGTATACTATAAAACTATGATGTGACTTTTGCTTGAGCAATTAATACATGTCCAAAGGATCAACCCTTTTATTACAAAGCAGACTTCTCTCGTGCAAATGCTAATATTCCTAGAACTATTCAATGGAATGACATAACTATTCACGATGAATGGTTCTCGAAGGAGAAACCAAACTATCTTCAGTAACAACTTAAGGCCAAATAATCAACTTAGTTATGTTACGGAATATGAAGATGGAAGAATTGGTATTTCTTTCACAAAATCTCAAATCCATAGGAAACTGCAGTCATCTCTGGCCAAGGTATTCTTAACCTACAAGAAACTTAGAACCAAACACGCCAATCAAGCATAGGAAATCAACCTCCGTTATACCAAATTCCCATATTAGGAAGATTGATTACTCACAGTAAGCCACCTATGCAGATTATCGTCTAATGAAGACCTCGATAATACTCCACTAGTCCCACATATTCCTCTCAGATCGAGAAAATATTGGGAAATTTTTAAATGTACTAGAAAAGGAGTTCAAGGTCGACAAGAAGTTTTTCCATGATGATTTTGTTGCTAAACATAACCACATTAAAAGAATATGGTTCTTAAAAAATTTCCTAAAAACAAGACAATATATTCAAACACAGTTTTACAATTTTGTTATAAAACACAAAGTCAATATATTGTTCTTCAATTGGTTTAAAATATATTGTTCGAAAATTCCATTGATTATCCTTTTAATAATCTGTTAATCCAGTTATCGAGAAAAAAGGAATTGTAGAATGGGAAACCATGGATAAAGCTATAAAGGTCTCGTCTATTCATCCTCCTTTACAAGGAATAATCTTACGAATAGAGAAGGAACAAGTTGAAGCTATACCTATTGGTAACCCTCTGAGATCCAAGTGATAAGGAGGGAAGGATATAGTCAAACAACTAAATTATACAAATATCCATCTCAAAACAGTAGGAAAACATCTGGACGGGATTGAACATCTTGTACAAAACCAGTCTATTATTATGATTTCTACCAATAGACACCAAGACCCCGTCTTCAAACCATTCCAGATATCTAAAGAGGGTAGAAAATAATTCAATGATAATCATTCTGAATATCTAGAAACTATAAAAAAGATCAAAGAGAACCTATATAATGAGGCTATGACTAAACATAGTCACACCAATGTGGTTCCTGACACAGCTGAAATCTCTTCAAATAAAAGGATAAATACCCTGGACCATGATTCCAGTTCAGATTCTGATAATACAATAGAACAGTTCCAAGAAGGAGAAAATTTGATCAATAAGATTGAATGGGATTACATTCGGATCTAAACAACTGTCAAACCAATATCACAACCATGATTTAGCGGTGATTATATATATGATTGGAACATAAATGGAAAATCGAGATGACCATGTATGCTAATACTTTTAGAAAACATGAGATAAATGTATCACGATAAAACCATAGCGTAAGCGATTATATCGGAGTTTTTTGAGACAACTAAAAGGATGGTGGGATTTCTACTAACCCCAAACAAACCAAGATGGAATTCTCAATTCTGTAAAAATTAATGTGAGAGGACAAACTTATATTAATTCTAGTGGATTTGCGGAGCAAAATCTTTGTTGACACCACTTATTCTATCAATTTCTATACATTTCATAGGAGATCCATCTCACATAAGGCATAAAAATGCGGAATTACTATCTAACCTTAGGTGCGAGAAAACTAAGTGATTTCAGTATTACAAGAATACCTTCCTAACAAGAGTTATGCTTAGGGAAGACTCAACCAACCATTTTGGAAAGAAAAATTCTTAGCGGATTACCAACACTCCTGGAGAGAAGGTTGAAATAAGATTAAGTGAAAATTATGGTAAACAAATAATTCCTATGATGAGTTCACTACACGGATGAGTTAGTTTGTTTAACTTGACAAGAAGGATTAAAAATATGTCAAGACTTAAAACTTCAAAAGCACCTAAAATGGGAGCTAAAGCAAACTAAACGAGAATTTGGAACATTTTGTACACAGTTTGATATAGATCAACAAAAACCTGTTTCAAAATGTAAAGGGATTGTAGCCACAAACAATCCAAAGAACCTTTCAAAAGAAATACCCGAAGAGGAAGGGTTTAAAAAGCCTAAAGGGGATTATCACAGAGGCACCAAGATGCCAAACCAAGACAAGATACCAAACCATAGTATAAAGATATTGAATGTTATAAATGTCATAAAAAAGGACATACTGCAAACTACTGTAGGCTTAATAAAAAACTACAAGAGTTAAATATAGAGGAAGAAGTAGCAAATAAGTTATCAGTATTACTCAATGACTTGTGCAGAAGCGGATTCTTCTTCCGATAATGAGAAACACATCAACATGATGCCTCTAACTCGGGAGAACATATTTATGTTCTTACCAAGGACCAGGAATTCCAAATTGAGGTTTAAAAAATCTAAGTGATCCAAACCTTCAACAAATCTACCTTGAAAAATCTTAGATCCCATAAGAAAAATGACAATAGGTTAATTTGTTAGTCAAGAAAACCTTATGACTTTAACAGACATCCTTAAAACAAAACCCAAGGATAGCATTACACTAAATGAACTCCAGGAACAAATAATGGAAATTAAAGAAGAATTAAAGAATTTATGGGATTATAGGAAACAAGAGGTTGAAGAAATAAAAAATATCCTTTTCTTAAATAACGATAATAAGAATCTTTCTGATAAGGATGATGATTCTGAAATTGAGAAAATTTCAGAAAACTTCTTGTTCATCCTTAAAGAAATTACATCAAAAGAATATGTAATGAAAATCAAAATATACTTCTCACAAAGACTTCCATATCGAAACAATTGCGTTATTTGATACAGTGAGATCTTAATTGCATACAACGGATCTAGTACCCAAAATTACGACTTAAAAAACCATTGACCAATTATCTCTGCTAATAATTCTAAATTACAAATTGATTATAAGGTTGAGGCATCAATATCTAAAGATGGATTTATGTTAAAAACATCTTTCGTCCTCATCAAAAATATGAATCACAAAGTAATATTAGGAACACCATTCATTGCACTAATAACACCATACACCGTCGAAATAAATACATTTACTTTGATATTGGAAGCAAAGCGTAAATTTTGATTTTGTTGAAACACTACAAAAACAAACCGTTCATACAAAGTCTTAATAATGATAATGCACCTCGGCTAAATCTTTTAAGCTATAGAGCAAAATTCATTCTGAGATGAAACCAGTCTTCAAAGTTTCCAAGCATGGAAGCAAATATAGAAGCACAAAAGGAAATATATTAACAAAAGATCATCAAAACACCGCTTGACCATCTCAACCAAAGCAGGGATGATAAAGATAGATATATGAAAGGTCTACAAGATCTTGAGAAATACTTTATCACCAAAAGAAACTTTAAATACTTTGTGGTATTGAAGGTAAAACCCTGGAATATATAAAACATGGTCACGTGTGAAAGAATCAATTAATGTTCCACGATCCTGTATTCTATGGATTCATACATTAGCTTTTGACTAAAAATTGGCATTTAAAAACATAGAGCCAATTTCTATATTGAGGAAATCATTAGAAGCTGGGATCGGTGACTTGTTTGATATGCATTAAGTAAGTTTTGAGAAAAATCCCTCCAATTATACTATCATAAGCTACAAAAAGAGATACTTGATCTCAAAAATAGGCTTGTCATAAACATATCAAAAGATTACGGATCAGTACCTCTTGATCCAGTAAAAACATTTTTTCATCCTCATTCACAAATACTCAGATTGCCAGTTACAATAAGGCAGCATATCTTCAACATTGCGACAAAACTTTGAAGCAAGAGAAGAAAAATACATGAATTTCTTGATTTCATCTTACAAAAGAAATTATGTATTAAAGGAATCTTCATACAACAAGAGTACTACCATAGCAGGACAAAAGAATGTCACAGCCCTGCCCAGAATGTATACGACAACCATGTAGCTGCACGCTAGATTACAAAATAAACAAGTGTGCAATTGACTTTGAGCAATTTAATATACATCACCAAAGTGGAACAATGTTCAAAGGAGAAACAATTAAAATACAAACTCTCTAGACTTTGGATTGATCGATTTTATTCTCTTCCAACCTAACACAATATCTGGCTGCTGTCTGGGGAGCAAATTTAAACAAATCATCAATGATTTCCAAATACTATCACAACAATCCTCCTCCAGCTCAGTCCAATGGGGCGTGGTTGCAAACATCGAATCAAAATCTCCTGAATGGATAAATCATATCTTTGAACTGCGCAAAGCATATCATATTCCTAGAAAAATATCAGGTCAATCCAGCAACACGAAACTGGTACAATGGAGAGTTTGAATATAGGATAAAATGCAATTATCCAAAAGATTCTGAGATAGATAGATGGAGAAGTAGAACCATCGCCTTCAATCTTTGGGAAAAGAACTATCTCACATTCTCTTGGATGCGTCATGAATTAATATATCAAAATCACATCTACAAAATATATATACAAGAAGATGAGGAAAAGAATCAACAAATATGTATTCCGTACAATATACATACCAAGTTCACAGACCTAGTGAATTGGTATCAGACGGAAGATTTCATAAAAGAGGAAACAGACTCTTTTCCAAAAGAAAGGAAACCAGGAAGAATTTAATTTTTTAACATTGGTATTCAATAAAAAACAAAGTTACTATGGCTAATTAACAAGTAAAAGATACATGGGACCCATGTCGTCCATTATATCATGACTTTTACTGTTCAAATAGTAAAAGAAAGATTCGATTACTGTTCATATTTGGACCTATCTGGCACCCAACCGCCTATATAAACAGAGCTTGGGAGCTCATTAGGAGGAGGCAAAAAAAAAGAGAGAGAACACAAATAGAGAGAGAAAGCTAGAAAGAAAGAAGTTATCTCTGAAGAAAACCTCCAAATCTTTCTAGTTTCCAACCTCTAAATTTCTTCTTTCAATTCCATAAATCTTTGTAATGTTCTTGATTGATCTTTCTTCTATACTATAAAGAAGATAGATTCAACTTGAACTTTGATCTTTAAGTTGAAGTTAAGTCCAACTTGGACTTGTTTTGAAGTTTGGTTCCACGGAACTTGTATAACAACTCCGGTGGCGGTGGTTTCCGGCAAACGGTAGTCAAAGTTCGAGATCTCATTGTTCTTCTGTAAAGATCTACTATTCTACTATAAAGGTAGCTTCTTTACCTAAATACTATCATCTACTTATGTGGTTGCGATCATAAGCACCACCGTTTTCTTTTCTTTTTTCTGATTGTCGGCATCTGTCAAAGTCATACATGTCTCTCGCTACACGGACTACCGCATGAGATAAACGTGGCTTAGACGAACGAACAGTTGTTTCCATCAACAGACTACTTTCTGTTCCGCGAGATCTGTGGTGACTCTTTCAAATAAGATTGAGGGTTCTCACGATCGTTTAATACTGTTCCGTCCAACTGGTCCTTAATCCAGTTGTTACTTTTTGTTATTTTAATTTCTGTCATTTTATTTTTGTTATTTTATTTCTGTTATTTTATTTTATGTTTATACAACTAATCCACTGAGTTATCTTCTCAGTCGTGATTATAGTATTATTTATTATTATTATATTATATATATATATATATACACTACTTATAATATAAAAAATATAAAAAATATAAAATATAAAATATAAAAAAAAAGAAGTTCGGTAATTACCGACATATCTACTATTCATTTATTTTATTTTATTTTTATTTTTCCACTGGGTTATCTTCCTAGTTGGGCTCATAACTGGTCATCTTCCAGTTTATCTTTTCTGTTCTTACTTTCTTTTTAATTTTTGTATTTATTAATTGTATCTTTATATATCGTTCTATATCCGTGTCCTTCCCCGTCCCGTTGTCCCCCCTTGCTCGATCATTGTGGCCATCCTGCTACCAAAGTCTTTATTAATTGTATCTTTATATATCGTTCTATATCCGTGTCCTTCCCCGTCCCGTTGTCCCCCCTTGCTCGATCATTTGTGGCCATCCCCGCTACCAAAGTCTTTATTAATTGTATCTTTATATATCGTTTCTACATCCGTGTCCTTCCCCATCCCGTTGTCCCCTTGCTCGATCATCGTGGCCATCCTGGTAGCGAGCCACGAGGGGTAGTGTGTGTGTGTGGTGTAGCGTGCAGTGCGATCTGCGTCTCGTCCTTGTTGTAGAAAGGATTGTGTTCTCATGAGCATATTTGCCCGAACGGTACAAAAGGTGTTGTAAGTCCTCGGTGAAAGCGATTTATCCTTATTTTGTTCAGGGACCGTAGTAGGAATACAAGCCCCATATAATAGGTTGAGAAGCAGAGATGGATTCGCACCACTCTGGCTCTACTTCGTCTGATTCTGTTTCAGTCCAGTCTAGTAATCATTCAACTACGATAATAAGCAGTGAAGAATCGTTATAGAAGATTTTAATGAGTCAATTGATAATTGGAAGATTCTAAGGTAAGTAAAAACATATCTATAAACCATGGTGTTCTATGATATCTGATTATACCGTTAAAACAGAAGAAAGGGATATACAAATACAAAACCCCTCTGAAACTATTAGCCTACTTACTCCCAAAACTATACAAAAACACGAGGGAAAAAAAGTATGGATACATAAATATTGGTTTAGTTCAGGTTGGAATTAAACCCGTCACAAAAGAAGGCTTAAATACTTCTATTCTGGCTATGCTCAGGGACGCTAGGCATACAAGCTATGAAGATTCCTTTGTCAGTTCAATTGAGTCCAGTCTTTGTATAGGACCTATATCTTTTAATTGTTTTCCAAACCTGTCTGTATCACTCTCAGACAAAAATGTTCTGAAAAGTCTAGTCTTGCAAATAAAGACTCATAATTATAGTATGCTGGAAGGATCTATACCTATTGCATTCATCTATAGAGTCTACTACAAGACTATGATGACATCTTTTGCAACTAGAGCAAGGAATACATGTCCAAAAGGCTCTACCCTTTTATTACAGACAGACTTCTCTCGTGCAAATGCTAATATCCCTAGAACTATTCAATGGAAATACATAACTATTCCTGATGAATGGTTCCTCGAATGAGAAACCAAAACACCTTCTAGTAACAACTTAAGGACAAACAATCAACTTAGTTATGTTACAGAATATGAGGATGGAAGAATCGGTATTTCTTTTACAAAATCCCAAAGAATTAGGAATCCTGAAAACCTCACTGAATCAAGTACTATTGATTTAGGAAGAGTTTCTCAAATTAATGCACCAGTTAAGCATAGGGGATCAATTTCTACTATACCAAATTCTCATATAAGAAAGGTTGATTATTCGGGAGAAATTCCAAAACCTTTTTAGATTTGAAACCGACACTGAAATACCTTCTACTCATGATGCTCCTTCCATTCAACTTATTCTTACATGATCGAGGAAAATATCGGGAAAGGATCAATGTTCTAGAAAAGGAATTTTGAGTCAACAAAAGCTTTTTCATGATGATTTTGTGGCTGAACATAATCGCCACAAAAGATTATGGTTCTTAAAAAACTTTCTAGAAATAAGGCAAAACATCCAAGTACAATTTTATGACTTTGTGATAAAGCATAAGGTTAATATATTATTCTTCAATTGGTTTAAAATATATTGCTTGGAGAATTATATCGACTATCCCTTCAAAAATATAACTAATCCAGCCTCAGAGAAAAAAATGAACAATGAGTATACAGGAAGCAGCCCTACCTACATCATTCCAGATACTCCTGAACGATTCCTAGGAAAGAGAATAAACACTTTGAAACATATTATGAATGATGAGTACCAATCGTTTAATGAAACTCCAGATCAAGTTAATAAGATCGAGTGGGACTCGGTCCCAGATCTTAGTATTGCTAAACCAGTGTCCCAACCCGGTTCGATGGTGACTCGATCTATGAATTGGAATATCAATGGAAAATCGAATATGAAATCATAAGTATACTACAACAAATGACAATGTATGCTAATGCATTTAGGGCTAATAATGGCCAAATTAGTGATAAAAGCATAGCAGAAATGATTATATCAGGCTTCTCGGGGTAGCTAAAAGGATGGTGGGATTTCTATTTAACACCTATAAATCAGACTTCCATTATTAACGCGGTTAAGATCAATACGAAAGGGGAGGCTATTATGGATTCTGAAGGATTTGCCCAATCAAATGCGGTTGACGCTCTAATACTTGCGATTTCCTTACATTTCATAGGAGATCCGTCTCATATTAGAGATAAGAATCTTTGAATATCTTGGCAAATCTAAAATGCGAGAAAACTTAGTGATTTTACGGAATACAAGAATACTTTCTTAACTTGAGAATAATGCTAAGGGAAGATTCTAATCAACCTTTTGGAAAGAAAAGTTCTTAGCGGTTTACCTAATCTTCTTGGAGAAAAGATTAGAAATAAGATAAGAGAAAATTGTGGAAAACAAATTATCCCTTATGATGATTTTACATATGGCCAATTAGTTTGTTTAACCCAACAAGAAGGTTTAAAGATATGTCAAAATTTAAAACTCGAAACACCTTAAGAGAGAACTAAAACAAACTAAGCGAGGAATTAGGTAATTTACATCAACAATTTGATATTTACCCACAACAACCAGTCAAAAAATACAAGGAGGAGGGTGGTTGTAGTACAAATAAAACACCCCCAAAAGATCATTTCACAAAAAGAAAAAAAGAATCTAGGAAGAAATTCCAAGATAAGGGGTACTACCGTAATAATCCTTCAAGGGAGAAAAAATTTGAAGGTAAATACAAAGATATTGAATGCTACAAATGCCATAAGAAAGGACACACTTTGCAAATTATTGTAGACTTAATAAAAGGCTACATGAATTAAACCTAGAAGAGGAATTAACAAATAAAATATCCTCTTGCTTATGATACAAACACCGATTCCACTTATACTGAGAAAAGTGTATTCAGACAAGATGATAGGCTCTCTCCTAAAATGCAGGCTCAGGAGAACATATCAATGTTCTTACAAAAAAACCAAGAGTTCGGATTAGAAGGATCAAAAAATATATATGATTCTAGCCTTTTTCAAAACTATCTTGAAAAAATCCTTGATCCCCTTAAAAATATGGATCGTATAGAACCAAGGAAACCTTATGATCTAACAGAAATTCTCAAATTAAAACCAAAGCTTGATATTACAAATGATATTCAGAATAAGCTAAAAGATATTAGACTAGAAATAATCTCTTTTAAAGAATCTCAAGATCAAGAGATTGGTTTCATAAAAGATACTCTCTCAAAAACAGATTATCCAGAAAAGAAGAAAATACCAGATACATTCCAAAGATTTAAAGAAATAGTTGTGAGAAAATATTTGGTAAAAATCACTATCCAATTTTCTGAATGTGTCAAAATTAATACTATCGCACTATTTGATACAGGCGCTGACCTAAATTGTATTCAACCAGGTTTAGTACCTGAAAATTTTAAGGAAACTACCATAGATCAATTATCAGCTGCTGACAATTCTAAGTTACTCATCGATGCCAAAACTGAGGCCTCGATAGTAAAAAATGGATTTTATTTTAAAACAACTTTCGTACTTGTTAGAAATATAAACCATACAGTAATCTTAGGAACACCGTTTATTTCTTTGATTACTCCTTATACTGTTGAAATGAATTCCATTTCATTTAATGTCATGAATGAAACCATTCAATTTGAATTCCTTGAAACATCTGGGGAAATTAATATAAAGAACAAAAATTGCATTGAGTCTTGCACAAAATAAAGGCTTCCGAAAGAAAAAATTATTTATAAATCATGTCTCCAATAATTTATCACAGATGGAGTCATGTTCCAAGGAAGTAACAAAATATCAAAGTACCACAGACAAAAAATTAACACAAGACCATCAAAACCTTATTGATCAACTTTATCAAAACATGGAAGATGAGGCTACACACTATAAGTGTCTCTGAATCTTGAAGAATACTTTGTTACTAGAAGTAACTTTGCCTGCTTTTTGTAATACTAAAGGTAAATCCAGGAATATACAAAACATGGTCACTAATAAAAGACTCAATAAATGTTCTGGTCACGAATATTATGGATTTCATACATTAAAAGGAGCTAAAACTTTAGCATCCAAAAATCTACAAAAAAATTACTACATCGAGGATATCATCAAAACCATCGATGACTATCCTGAAATAAACTTGCTACGCTTTGATAGACACTTGTTAAAAACAAGTTGTCTAAAACTTGAAAGACATGTTCTTGAACTCAAAAACAAGTTCACACAAATGGAGAGTCATCTACAAAGACTCTTAACCCATCAAGAATGTTCTTCTTCCACAACCAAGAAATTGCCATTTTACTCGAAGCAATCCAAGATTACATCTTCCAAAGGTTCACGAGACTTTTGAAAAAAGGAAGAAACGAATCCATGAATTCCTCGATGATATCTTGTATAACAAGATCAAAGTACATGGCATATATGTCCAACAAGAGTTCGATTATAGCGAGGCGGCACATGTGAAAGCGGTTGCAATCCGGTTCTGCAGATGTACACTTGAATATAAAGTAAATTTGTGCATCATTAATGCCTGGTTATTTCATGCTTATCACAAAGAAGAAATTTGGTACAAGGGTGAAAAATTACAATCCAAACTCTCCTTGACTTTGGGGTAATTAAGCAAATTATCATCCCATCCAGTGATGACCTTTCTCAGTACAGTTGGTTGGGGAAGACATTTAAAGAGGTGATTACCAAATACAAAGAAATGATTAAAGAACATTATATTTTGGTAACGATCACTTCAAAATCTCCAGAATGGATCAAACACGCGTTTGAACCATCAATACATCTGGTGCTTGTGGAAGGATGCTCAAATACAGATTTTATCCAACGCCACGTCCTGATAAACAAAGATCACAAAAAATATTGCAAGGGCACACTCCGAGAAAAAATCAACAGATGGAGAAGTACTAACCTTGCATTAAATTTCAATGAAAGCAAAATACTTCAAAACTATATGACAAATAACATTCTTGTATATCAAAACCAAATATACAAAATCTACACTGCAAGTACATTTACAAAAGTAAGAAGCAGGATGTACACCATCATCAAGGCCAGAACAAACTTGCCAGAATTGGTAGAAAAATATAAAGCTGAAGAATATGATGCAAGGAACAGAAGAATGATACCACAACCAATCTTCTTGGGAAATGATAGCGATTATGAGAGTGATGATTTAACTCTGGGATAAATGGTACAGAAGCATTGGTAAAAGTATTCAATAAAAAACAAAGTTACTATGGCTAATTAACAAGTAAAAGATACATGGGACCCATGTCGTCCATTATATCATGACTTTTACAGTTCAAATAGTAAAAGAAAGATTCGATTACTGTTCATATTTGGACCTATCTGGCACCCAACCACCTATATAAACAGAGCTTGGGAGCTCATTAGGGAGGAGGCAAAAAAGAGAGAGAACATAAATAGAGAGAGAAAGCTAGAGAAAGAAAGAAGTTTTCTCTGAAAAAAACCTCCAAATCTTTTCTAGTTTCCAACTTCTAAATTTCTTCTTTCAATTCCATAAATCTTTGTAATGTTCTTGATTGATCTTTCTTCTATACTATAAAGAAGATAGATTCAACTTGAACTTTGATCTTTAAGTTGAAGTTAAGTCCAACTTGGACTTGTTTTTGAAGTTTGGTTCCACCTGGAACTTGTATAACAACTCCGGTGAGCGGTGGTTTCCGGCAACCGGTAGTCAAAGTTTCAGATCTCTCATTTCTTACAGAAAGATCTACTATTCTACTATAAAGGTAGCTTCTTTACCTAAATACTATCATCTACTTATGTGGTTGCGATCATAAGCACCACCGTTTTCTTTTCTTTTTTCGATTGCCGGCATCTGTCAAAGTCATACATGTCTATCGCTACGCGGACTACCGCATGAGATAAACGTGGCTTAGAGCGAACGAGCGATTGTTTCCGTCAACAGACTACTTTACATTCGCGAGATCTGTGGTGACTCTTTCAAATAAGATTGAGGGTTCTCACGATCGTTTAATACTGTTCCGTCCAATTGGTCCTTAATCCAGTTGTTACTTTTTGTTATTTTAATTTCTGTCATTTTATTTTTGTTATTTTATTTCTGTTATTTTATTTTATGTTTATACAACTAATCCATTGAGTTATCTTCTCGATTAAGTGATTATAGTATTATTTATTATTATTATATATATATATATATATATACACTACTTATAATATAAAAATATAAAATATATAAAATATAAAATATAAAAAAGAAGTTCGATAATTACCGACATATCTACTATTCATTTTTTTAATTTTATTTTATTTTTCCACGGGTTATCTTCCTGATTGGGCTTATGCTGGTCATCTTCCAGTTTATCTTTTATGTTCTTACTTTCTTTTTAATTTTTGTATTTATTAATTGTATCTTTATATATCGTTCTATATCCGTGTCCTTCCCCGTCCCGTTGTCCCCCCTTGCTCGATCACTGTGGCCATCCTGGTAGCAGAGCCACGAGGGGGTAGTGTTGTGTGTGGTGTAGCGGTCTGGTACAGTCTGCGTCTCGTCCTTGTTGTAGAAAGGATTGTGTTCTTGCGAGCATATTTGCCCCGAACGGTACAAAAGGTGTTGTAAGTCCTCAGGTGAAGGCAGTTTATCCTTATTTTGTTCAGGGACCGTAGTAAGAATACAAGCCCCATATAATAGGTTGAGAAGCAGAGATGGATTCGCACCACTGGCTCTACTGCCGTCGATTACATTACAAGATCGTTATTCGTAGATCTAACTAGGAAGATAACAAAGCGGAGAAAATATTGATATAGAAGATTATCAATTTACGATTGGTAAAGCGCTAAAATTAAATGATCTTGAGAATAAAGAGTTTAAACTCGATAAACAATTCCTTCACAATGATTTTTACGCTAATTATAACCTAGATAAAAGAATATGGTTTTCAAAAACTTTCTTAAAACTAGACAAGTATGTTCAAGACAAGTTTTATGGATTAGATCTTTGAATATAGGGTCAATATTCTATTCTTTCAATGGTTTGAAATCTATGCATATCAAAATTCCATCAACTATCCTTTTGAAAACACTCTTGATTCTTCTATTCCTTCTTGGAAAATAATTATTGATTCTCGAGAAAAATCGTATCATCATCAAACTTTACATAAAGCAAAAAGTAACGACAAAACCTATTACACAGAATCAATAAAGAAAGAATCCTATGTCATTAAAGAAAGAGATAGGATAAATACAAAATCTTTAGGTCAAAAGGCCATCCCTATTCCTCCAACTTGCCAAAGTGAAATTATTAAAATAGAAAAGATTGAGCCAATCAGAAAGGTTTCGGAGAAAACCTGTAACGCCCCATTCCCGGACACCGAGTCCTTATCCGGAAAGAGCGCTCGGCACATATATTATCAAATAAGAACTCAATAATACATGCAAGCCTTACGTCATACATCAGAATCCAAACGACACGGAAGATAAAACAACTCAACAACTCGGGAAAACCAAACGATCGAAACATATGGTAATCAATGCTGTGAAGAAAACTAAATCCAATAAAAGATCTAAACATCAGAATTCAATCCAAAAGATCTCAAAGATATCTAAACCAAAAGAAAGAACAACATTGTCCAAAAGCGAAACAATGTTTATGGAAAGAAAACATCTAAACGATCTAAGTCTTCAATCTCCAACTCAAACGCGTCCTCGTCACCAAAGAACTCATCGCCGTGGTAACCACTGTTCATCTTCTTTGGGGAAAGGGAAAGACAAAGATAACGTAACGGGGTAAGTACAAAAGTACTTAGCAACGTGTAGAAGATCGTACAACCATGCCCTCATAAAGAAATAAAAGCAATACCGTCTTTTATTAACTCATTTCCGTTATTAGCCCTAGCTAACTATCATATTATGTTCATTGCATAACATGAGGTTCCAAGGGTATCTATCTTAGCTCAAGTTTGTTACATCATGAATAACAAGGGCACTACGCCTAGTAATAGGATGTACTAGGACAAGCTGGGTGCAACCTACTTAGAGACTCGCTCTAAGTAGCCCCAGGAATATCTCGAGTCCCGATAGTGTGATGACGGCAGAGTGCACCAGGCGCTTTATCGCCAATCGATTGACCGGCGTGGAGTACTGATCTACTTTGTCTGGTCAGAGGACACATCGCGATATTGTACTATGCCTTACCAAGCATTGCATGATGTTTAAGATTTTAATCTAGCACATACGTTTGATTAGATGTTTAACTAGCCACCTAAGTGTTTTCAAGTAAGCTCCCTCACACTTCCTACCCTCGTACTTAGACCTCTAGACACGGACAAGCCCTAGCGATTACACAGACATCGATAAACCCTAGCTTATCGAAGCACAAAGGCAAATCGAAGCTTCCAAAGTGGTCCCACACTTCATCTTTTAGGGAATCCATGTGGTGCGGAACTAAACGCGCACGAAGCTAGTTTGAGCTTTGTCATGTAAGGTTATGCATTAGAAAAGTATAATAAAGCCTGAACTCAAGCTGACATGACCAAAAAAACAATGAAAAACTAGAAACACAGACCAAACGCCCGTCCAAAAGACTGAACGCCCGTCCAAAAGACCGAACGCCCGTCCACCTTCAAGCCATCACATCACAGATGAAAATCGCCTTGGGCGCCCGCCCGAGAAAGTCGGGACGCTGTCAATTTGCGAGAGAAGCGAGGCGCCCGTCCATTAGGCCAGACGCCCGTTCACCCAAACCCTATTCAATCCTGTATCAAAATTTCACCATGAACGCTCGTCCAAGGGAACTGGACGCTCGTCCACTTTGCAGAGGAACCGGACGCCCGTCGAATCCACGGGCGCCCGTCCACACGGGAATTTCCAATTACGCAACTTAACCCCTACGATTTCCATCGCACATGCACCCCAAAAATTCGATTTTTAACAGATAAAGCAAGAGAAAACAATACAAGAGAATTGCCTACAACCTTACGAGAACTTAGCCATACGATAAGAAAACCACGTTACCTCGATTCTTGCGAGCTACTACGATCCAAGCAACCACACTTGACAAAGGTAAACCCTTTTAACACCGAGCCTAAAAGCGATTGACACCACAGGATTACTACGATGCTTAAAACAGAAAAAATGCGAGTTGAGCGCTGAAAGAACCCTAAAAACAAGAACGATGATGAGAACTTACGTTAACGGCTCTAAGGATGGTTGATATCCAAACGATCCTCTTGTCGCGGTGATTCTTTTTCCTTGAGATGTCTGTCAAAAGATCAGCAGTTAAGATCGAAAGTTCTTCCCTCTTTTTCTCTAAACTTGCGTGCCTCCTCTCAAAATATCGGCTCCCTCTTTTTTTTGACAAAAGTGATTAGGTTAATTAGGACTTGTTTCCTTTTATAAATCCCAATTTTCCTAATTACTTAAAATTCCTTAATTATCTCTTTTTCTTTTATAAAACCTTTAAAACAAAAGAACATAATATTCCGATTTATCAAAGACCGAAATGCCCTTTATCCAAAAATCGGGATATTACAAAACCTCTGTGGAAAACTCACATGGCAATCATTCTTTGTATGAATAGATAACTACTAGATCGATTCTAGTTGAATCCACTCCTACAATGAACCCGTCTAAATCCATAAGTAATGATACATATGATGAGAAGATAATTCGATTTCCAACACAATCATTGTTAACAAAATTGTCTAATGAGGAAACTGAGAAAGATAATTCCAAATCAATAGTTCCAAAACAAGACACTAATAAAACCCAAGAGTCTAGTAAGGGTCAATTGATTCTTATCAGCCAACAAGTTCCTCCTCAAAATCTCATCAGTACAACATCTATGTCTCAAAACGTGTATAACAATAGTCTAGAGTTTAATATGAACAAAGGTTTCAGTATTAACCAAATACGTATTAGGTCCACAAATCTAGACATGGTTATTGGAAATAAATTGGATCGTTTACAACAGAGCCATCCTGACAAGAAAACCTTGAAAGGATCTTTAAACATTATAAATGATTCATCCACATCATTGTTAAATCCTTATGTTTTCCAAACCACTTTACATTTGGAAACATCATCCAATATTAGACCATTTTGTAGAAAAAGATTTCTGAAAAGATTTTTACTTCTTTTAAAAAGAGATTTTGAAAGGCACAAGGTTTTAAAAGACTACTTTTTTAAAACCCAAATATATTATACTATTAGAGAAAGAGATGATCACAGTAATGCTTATTTTTACTTAATCATTTTTTTTTCACATAGACAACATATTAGAATATGTCTAAATAAGATAGATAAAATCTCTATTCTTACTAATCCAAGAAATATTCGTCCATCTAACATAAATGACGTTATTCCAAGATTAGTCGATCTACCCATGGGCACTAGTTATGATCTTTTTGAATATTGTTTAGCAATCTATATTGTTAACAAGTATATTTTCAAAGGACTTGACTTATATCAAAATCATACTAGATCAATCAAGGCTCTTTACAAAGTGCGTCATAAATGGCTTGAAGGCACTAATATAAATCTGATAAATAGGTTCTGCGGTTATGATAAATCCAAAATCTTCATAAATTACTTGTTTTTAGATACAATGAGAGATGAAGAAAGGATTGTTCAAAATATAAAACCTCATAACATATGCAAAACAAAAATTCATCGTTCATACTATATTTGGAATCCAAAAAAAAGATTAAATGCTTTTCCCAGATCAAACAATCCAACAAGGTGTTTAGGAAAATCGGGTAAGAATACAAAAATATATTTCTTTAAAAAATGCTCAAAGTTATGTTTCAACGTAATAAACACCTTGTTACTCATTATCAATTTCATACTTGTTTATAATCAAAGAGGAAGGCCTCTCATCTACCATATTCTAAAAGCATCCATACGAGTTAATATATGTTCCAAAAAATGTCATTTTAAGGCCATTAATAACCTTTACACCAACATTATAAATATCTATACAAGAGACTATGTCAATACTTTCATAGAAACTTATGAAACGTTTTCTTTGAAAAAACTTGGATTACATAAATATAAGATCCAAGTCTCAGAGTTAAACCAAAATGTTGCTTTACGAAATACTTTTAACATTAATTCATTCCAAATATTAAAAATACTTATTAACATCAACTCAAAGGTTCTGTTGGGGATAACCATTAAGCAAAGAGGCTAAGATTCCAAAGAACCATTTTATTGGGAAAATGAAGAAGTGAATCAAGCCGTAAGATCCACCAAAATTCTTCAACTAAAATTACACTTCAATATTCGTATAAAATTAAAGAAAGCCCAACTGATACTATTATTGGATTGGTTAAAAAACTATGTTTCAAAGTTTAATCCTATCTTTGCATGTCTTAAATACAATAGACAACCACAATGCAGGCTAAAACGTATGATTGATAAGAAGAAGCATAGTCATCTTAAACCTTATATATGGGGATCCACTTTGATCCTAAAAACACCCTCTCTCAATATCACATACTTGCGGATAATGATTCTGGTGATTCTTCCTCTTCAAAAATCATAAAAAAGATTTTGGAAAATTCACAGCATATAAGACATGATAAAACCACCCATTATATTTTCCGAAAACATTACGCACCACCAGAAAACAAAAGTGTTTCAAAAGATCTCTATCATTATGCAATGATAAAAAATCATGGGAATGCCTGGCTACTAGTAGAATCTCAGATTCTATTCAGAATTAATCATTCTTCATATAAAAGTTTAGACATGATGGGAGGTTTCTTGCCACTATTTAGATTTAATCCAAAAATCTATATGAAAGTAGAATTGGGCAGGATTATTAGTTACGCGTTGGATTTATTCGGGTCATTTTTCACTAAGTGATTTATATGAATCACTAATCTTCCTATCATGGAGTTTTTCCCTTATTCATATAATTCTCTATTTCAAAAAAAAGAACAATTTTTTAAGCATAATAACGAGTTAATAAACACCGTCAAAAAGGATGACACATCTTATAAATGGAGGATGTGCTCTAAGCCAAGGTACCGTTTTAAGGGAAATACGGCTAACCAAGCAAGAAAAAACTGGAAACCATCCAAGGATTGGTTACAAAACTTCTCAAAAGCACTAAGGCTTGTTGACTACTACTATAAAAAATCCCACAAAATTTCTATCAATAAGCATGATGAAATATTTGGGAAAAAAATAAATTATGTGACAAGTCACTCTAACTGGTTCACAAGAATTCAAAACCAAAAGAACAACCAGATAACGATGGACTATGTAATTTTATACGAAATACATACGAAATCCTGGCACTACATATTAACAGAGTTCGAGCTCCTATGTCTAAGACCTATGACCTCTTGGTACTCGATATTCATTAAATTTCTATGTAAAAAACATATGAAATTTGGATATTGGATACAGATAAAATACAAGATGCTATGCACAATTTATATCTGATCCTGGTATTGGATACTAATACACATAGCGGCTAAAAGATTACAACGCAGCGTATACAAGAACAATTACTTATATCCATATGGTCATATGGTACAGATGAAATATGAGAAGGTGCTGTGAGAAGATACAACATCTAGAATGGGGAAAGAAAAGCTTTATCATCAAAAGGAGCAGCCCAAAGAATCAGAGTATTATGTGGTGGTAAGAGGTCTAAAGCCATGGATATACAAAACCATGTCTCTTGTGGAAGAATCTCCATGCATCCCGGATCCCTTTTATAATCCTTTTTCATCCTTAGATGAAGCCACCAAATACATATGCACCCTCTCACCGGTGACTATTTCTTGGAAGAAATTATCAAAGCAGAGCTAATGAAACACAAAGGATTCGCTTTAACTATTGAAAGAGATCTTTTCCAAAAGCAGAAATAGAGAACTCGGAGAAAGAATAACTAACTTCAAAAGCCTTATATATAAAAGAATAAGAAGAAGACAAGAAACTATACCATTTAACCCAGTAAAAACCTTCTTCTTTCCCCAACAACAACTGACAACTTTACCAACCGAAATAAAAGATCTTATATTCAGAAAGGCAAAGGAAAAGTTTGAAAAGAAAGAAGAAGAGATACACAACTTCCTCGAATCCGTAGCAAAAAGAAGGATATATCTTCCTGGGATTGAAATACATCAAGAATACTATCATAACAAACAAGAACTATGCCGGGTAGCACGAAAAATCAACCTTGCGAATGCACTCTAGATTACAAAATCAGCAAGTGCGCTGTAGATTTTGATGTATTCCACGCATATCATCCAGATGGGTTCTCATTCAACGGAAGGATAATCACTCTCCAGACTCTACTAGATCTAGGATTAGTAGACTGGATTCTTTTCAAGAGTAATGGACTCCTCCTCAACCGAAGTTCATTAGGAGAAAAATTCATCACTATTGTAAGAGAATTTCATGCTCGATATACTCATCAAGTCACTAAGACATGGACTATTGCAATTATTGAATCAAAATGTCCAGAATGGATTGGGGCACAACTTGAGCCAGCAAAACATGTTATATTTCTCCACAGCTTAGCAGTAAGTCCTACATTCCATGGGAAAATTGGAGAACGTTTTTATCTCTTGGATAGCCGTAAGTCGAGAAAAGAGCAGATAAATAATTGGAGGTCTAGGACCTTATCTTTTGACCTATGGGATGGACAGCAACTACATAACTCTCAGTTCAACAATAAGCTAGTCTACCAGAGCAAGATTTACAAATTTTATATGGAAGACCCAAGAAGCCCAATCAGGAATATCTTCTATTTACCCGAAAAAGCTAACACCAAGTTCGGAGAATTAGTGCTATGGTACAAATTTGAAGGACAAGGACCAGCAATGGTAAGGACTGCGAAGGAACGTCTACGATTTGAACTATGAAGGATATCTATGTTCTAAAATAGTGAAGTCATAAAAATATTGACTTTTACTGTTCAAACAGCAAAAAGCAAGATTCGTTTACTATTCATATTTGGACCAATCTGGCACCCAACCGCCTATATAAGCACAGCTTGGGAGCTCATTAAGAGGAGGAGGCAAAAAAAAAAGAGAGAGAAAGCTATAGAAAGAAAGAAGTTTTCTCTGAAGAAAACCTCCAAATCTTTTCTAGGTTCCAACTTCTAAATTTCTTCATTCAATTCCATAAATCTTTGTAATGTTCTTGATTGATCTTTCTTCTATACTATAAAGAAGATAGATTCAACTTGAACTTTGATCTTTAAGTTGAAGTTAAGTCCAACTTGGACTTGTTTTTGAAGTTTGGTTCCACGGAACTTGTATAACAACTCCGGTGGCGGTGGTTTCCGCAACCGGTAGTCAAAGTTTCGAGATCTCTTGTTCTTACAGTAAAGATCTACTATTCTACTATAAAGGTAGCTTCTTTACTTAAATACTATCATCTACTTATGTGGTTGCGATCATAAGCACCACCGTTTTCTTTTCTTTTTCGATTGCCGGCATCATGTCAAAGTCATACATGTCTATCGCTACGCGGACTACAGATAAGGCGGACCCACGTGCCCTGTGGGAGGGCACGTGACCATTGAATTTTAAAATATATATATATATATATATATATATATATTTAGTGTTAAAACTATGTAGTTTTGTTGTTAAAAAGTGTCATTCTAAGTAGTATTTAGTGTTAAAGTGTCATTCTAAGTAGTATATATATATATACTTGACGATACCGGGTTACGCACCTCGATATATCATCATCGAGTAGGCTGCATGGGTCAAATATTTACTAAGGCACATGAGCCAGATAAGGCATACAAGTCGGAATATCGACCTAGAAGCCTTGACACGCATGTCGATCCTCGCGCCTGAAATATGGCTAGGGACTCGAAGTCACGACCATCGACTTACGGGGCGGCAAGCGGGACGTGAGTTCCAGGAGTCGATCATCCCAGGTCGGATAGATCGATATCGAGAACAGGGTCCACACCAGCTACGTCGGCCCAATATCCACAGGATAACTTGGGCGAGGGGTAAAGCCCAATTAAGGGTAAATAAGACAATAGCTACGAACCGGCTCATATTAGGGTTAGGTCATGCATTGTCCTTATAAATACAACGTTCCAGGAACTATGTATGGCTTGATTCCTGGAATAATAACAGGATACGTAGGCACTCTAAGAATCCCACTTAGACTCAGCCGCAACATACAAAACCCTGCATGCGTTTTGGCATTAGGGTTCTTGATTGTTCATCAATAATATAAGGAAAAGCCCGGATCTTTAAGGTGACATAATTTGTCATCGTCATTGGCGCTAGAAGGAGGGCCTTCTCTTTTGTTGAATACATCAAGATCATCATGCCTCCGAAGGAAAAGACCGCGGAAAAACCACCTCTAAAAACGTGGATCCATGAGAATCCGCGAGATAAGTAAGCGAGCGAGTGCGGATCCTCGGGGAAAAAGATCCGGCTTTAGAGACCGTCCATGAAAATCCGCCAAAACAAACTCGGGGCCTTGCCCGAGTATCAAGCCATGGTGGATCGGTGGCGGCGACAGATCATAATGCCCTGAGAAGGATAATGGCGGAAGCCTTTAATCGACAGAGACAGCAACAACAGGCGGAAGGCGGCCTGAATAACGCCGCCAATAATCCTAAGCCAGATCAATTTGAAGAGGTCAGCGCTTCCTCAAGTTCGGTCGAACGGAGGAAGCGAGAAATACAACAGAAGCACATACGCATCGATGAAGATAGCGTTAGGCAGGAGTTAGATGTAATCCTGGGAAAAACCCAGGGCCCGTTGTGGTTAGAGTCTCCTTTCATCAAGGAGATTGAAGACTATCCTAAACCCAAGGGGTTTAAAATACCTAAGATAGACCCGTATGATGGCACCACCGACCCGGAGGACCATCTTCACAGGTATCTATCCCAGATGAGGCTAGAATGTGCCCCAGACGAGATGCGATGCCGGGCATTCGAGACTCTACTTGTAGGACGAGCAAGAGAGTGGTTTACCAAGTTGAAACCCAGATCCATCTCCAAACTTCACCATGCTCGCGAGAAAATTGAGACGCCTTCATCGTCAACAAAAAGTTTGATTGAAGCGAGGCGCACCTCACAAGCGTGAGGCAGCATAGAGACGAGTCGGTATTAGATTATCTGAAGAGGTTTAACCTTGAGGCCATGCAGGTGAAGGATCCTCAGGATCGAGTCTTGATCACTTCATTCGTAGGGGGACTGCGCAACACAAAGTTGTATGAGAAGTTAAGCAGGAACCTCCCTCGAAACATGGATGAGTGTGTGAATGTCGTACATCGATTTTGCCAAGGCGAAGAGGCAGTGCGTAGGCACACCCAAGCCGAGTGGATGGACAGCTCGAGGAAAGAAGGTCGAGGAGGAAATAAGAATCAGCCTCGGCGACCAAGATGTAGAGAGGAAAACGTCATTTGGGATCGCATCGAGGCGCCTCCTCGGGCCGGTCGAGAGAAAAAGGGGTAGAAAGGATAAAGATTTTACTCCCTCAACCGGTCCGTCATCTGAAGTCTTATCAATCATGGTTTCTAAGAATTTGGCCAAGAGGCCACCTCCGATCAAAAAACCTCGAGAGAAAACGAAGTCGACAAAGTATTGTGAATTCCACGAGGACACGGAGTCACTCGACACGGACTGTTCGATTTAAAGAAAGACATCGAGGCTCGCATCCGGGAGGGAAAATTTGGATGAGGTCATAGACCGATCGCGTTATAATGAGCCCCGAGCGTGAGACTTCAAAAGAAGAAATCGACCAGGATAGAGGGTGAAGTCGAGAGAATCAAGAAGAAGAGATCGATCCCTCAGACGAGACCGATCTCACGATAACGATAGGGACTACTATGGTCGGGATCGCTATGATGATAATCGCCCAAACAATTATGTGAATATGATATTTGGGCGGGGAGAGTGAGAAGGGCAGGCGATCGAGAACTGCAGGCGACGGCTCGAGGCCACGCAAGCAATCGAGATTAACTACGGAGGTCGGGTATGGCCCGGAGGCAGCGTCCCCTAAGTCGACAAGTCATAGTGAGGGTTAGTGATTGAAGTAATTATAAGTCGCGCCGAGTATCGAGGGTATCGCGTCGATAATGGTAGCGCTTTGTGAATATCATATACTACTCGGCATTCCAGGAATGAAGCTCAAAGAGAAAGACTTAGTGCCCATAGCCTCTCCACTATTCGGCTTCACAGGTCAGGCAGTCCATCCCATGGGTTCCATAAAGCTACTAACGACAGTAGGTGATGGGGAAAGAGGGAGGACGCTAGAGCTAAACTACGTGGTCGTTAAAGCTCCCTCCGCGTATAATGTTATTTTGGGTAGACCAGCCCTTTTCGAGTTACGAGCTATAGTTTCGACGTTCCATAACAGCATGAAATTCCCGACTCGAAATGGTTCCCACGAAGTAAAAGGGGATATTGAAATCGCCAGAAGCTGCAATTCGATAGTGATGAACGGTAAGATGGCGGTACAACAAGTCCTCATCGAGGAGCTCATTCCGGAGGAGGAGGAAGAGAAGTGTTGGGCCGAGTGAAGCGGTTGAAAATGTCAACTTATGGGAAGATGGAACTGATCAGAGTGTCCAAGTCGGGGTTTGGATCCCGACTCAGGAAAAGCGGTTACTGATCGATTTGCTGAAAGAGTTCAAGGACGTTTTCGCCTGGAAGGCGTCCGATATGCCAGGCCTACCGACAAACATCGCCATCCATAAACTCGAGATTGACCAGGCCAGAAAGCCAGTCAAACAGAAGAAGCGAAATTTCGCGCAAGATCGATTGGAAGCTATCGAGTCTGAAGTCGGGAAGTTACTGTCGGCAAATATAGTAAAAGAAGTGCTCTATCCAGAATGGCTTGCCAATCCAGTGTTAGTGAAGAAACCAGATGGCAGCTGGCGCATGTGTGTAGATTTCACGGATTTGAATAAGGCGTGCCCCAAAGATTCCTATCCGCTACCTAAGATCGACAGGTTAGTTGATTCGACCATCGGTTTTGAGGTATTCGCGTTCCTTGATGCATATAAGGGGTACCACCAAATTCTTATGGATCCTCGAGACGCGGAGAAGACCGCGTTTATCACAGAGTTTGGCACCTTTTGTTATGTTACCATGCCATTCGGACTAAAGAACGCTGGAGCTACATACCAAAGGCGATCCAACGAATTTTCATGAAGCGATTGGTAGAAATATGGAAGTCTATGTGGACGATCTACTCATCAAAAGCCGATCGATGAAGCAATTTCTGGTAGACGCCAGGGAAGTATTTGGAGTACTAAGAGATACTGACATGAAACTTAATCCAAAAAAGTGCACCTTCGGGGTGAGGACAGGCAAATTTCTAGGGTATATGGTGTCGAGAGAGGCGGGATTCGAGCCAACCACGACAAGATCGACACACTAAAGAACATGCTCGCACCTCGAAACATGAAAGAGGTTGAGAGACTCACCGGTCGGATGGCGCGACTCGAATAGGTTTTATCTCGGTCGACCAGTCAGTGCGCTACCGTTCTTCAAAGTTCTTGAAAGCCCAGCCCTTTCCTTTGGAACAACGAATGTCAGACGGCCTTCGAGGAACTAAAAGCATATCTTTCAGAACTACCTACTCTCACCTCTCCTAGAGAGGGGGAAAGGTTGCTAGTTTATTTATCAGTCTGCGAGGAAGCAGTGAGTTCGGTCTTGGTTCGAGAGGGAGAAAAGGGCCAGGTGCCCATATATTTTGTAAGTAAAGCTCTGCATGGCCCCGAAGCCCGATACTCACCAGCTGAGAAGCTCGCACTAGAGTTGGTACACGCATCGAGAAAGCTTAGGCGATACTTTCAAGCCCATCCTATAGTGGTAGTCACAGACCAACCACTCAAGCAAGTCTGCGCGAAGCCCGACACATCTGGTCGACTCGCGAAGTGGGTAATCGAGATGGCTCAATACGACATCGAGTTCGTACGCTGCATCCGCAATCAAGGCTCAAGCTTTAGCGGACTTCTTAGCGAAGGTATATCGGTGCAACTTGAGCGGGAAAAGGAAAGTCACGAAGAGCGATGGATGCTCCGTGCCGATGGGGCCTGGAGCAAAGAAGGAAGCAGTGCGAGCCTCCTATTAGTCGGCCGAGGGGAGGAGTTTCCATCGCCCTCCGATTCGATTTTAAGGCAACTAATAATGAGGCGAATATGAAGCAATTATCAACTGGTGCGAGGCTCGCTCTAAAGTGGGGTCGAAAATCTCAACGTTCTGATGACTCGCAATTGGTTGTTAATCACATTAAAAGGGAATATGAGGCTAAGGAAGAAACTATGAAGAAGTATTTAGCGATGAGTTCAAGGCCTCAAGCGAAATTCAACTCGATTCAATTTGAGCAGTACCTCGAACTCGAGAACAAGAGGGCCGACGCTCTGCCCAAGTTAGCATCGAATTTCGTCTCTAGTAAAAAGGTGTTAGTAGAATCGCTAATGAGAGAGAAGCTATGAAGAAATAGAAGCCCGGCCGATATCTCGGCCGGGCTACATGGATGGATTCAATTGTCCTTTACTTAAAGGACGGAATATTACCAAGGATAAGGTATGCAGTCAAGAAAGGTCCGACTTGATCGGCTCGTCGCATTCTTCAACGACATACTTTATCGGAGGTCATTCACAAGTCCATGGTTGAGATGCATCGAGGCGGAGGAGAATATCTTCTCGAAGAAATCCATAGGGAGCTTGTGGGAATCATTGCGGGGCTAGAATGCTAGCTCGGAAATGCAAGCTCATTTGGATACTTACGGCCGTCAATGCAACGAGGCGCGATCGAGTTAGTCTGAGGTGCAATTCTTGTCAAATTCACGATAACATCTCTCATCAACAGGCACAAGAAATGAATGTCATCTCGTCGGCATGGCCGCCGGCGTGTGCGGAGTCGATATTGTAGGGCCCCTACCACGAGCTCCAGGAACAATAAGTTTGTAGTAGTTGCGGTGGATTATTTCACTAAGTGGGTAGAGGCCAGGGCTTTACCCGACATCAAAGCGACTACAATCAAGAAATTCCTATGGGTCGATATTTTATGCGGTATGGTATTCGAAGGCTTTAATCTCGGACAACGGCACTCAATTCGAAGACCGAAGAGTCGAGAGAGTGGTTAGCCGAATATCATATCGATCGACACTTCACTTGATCGCGCATCCTCAAGCAAATGGTCAAGTCGAGCAAACAAATCGGCTGATTAAACTCGGATGAAAAAGAGGCTCGAAGGCGAAGGGCGAGGCTGGCGTTGCAACTCCCGAGCATCCTGTGGTCATACAGATGCTCAAACGCATCAACGGGTGAAACACCTTTCTCCACGACTATGGAGTGCGGCGATTATCCCCGCGGAGATCGGCGTCCCTTCCTCGAGTGTTAGCGTATAATATTGAGACGAATGATCGATATCCGACAAGAGAAGGATAATCTCGAGAGCGGAGAGAAATGGCCTCACCCGAATGGCAAGGTACAAGCGAGAAGATCTCTCAATATTACAACGCGAGGTAAAATCTGAGATATTTCAAAGTCGGAGACCTAGTTTTGAGAAAGAACGAAGCAAGTCGGCAAAAGGAGATCGGGCCCTCTCCCGAACCAGGAAGGCCCATATCGAGATCCTAAAAGTCCACCCTAAAGGTTCATATCAACTAGGTCGAGCGAGGCGGAACTTCTGATCCTCGACAATGGCACGCGAATAATTTGAGGAAATTTTACGTCTAGTCCTTAGTCGATCGGTTTGTTTCTACTTATTTTATAAGATTTGTAATCGATCCATGAGACAATTCTATCTTTATTATAATAAGCGATGATTTCTTTTCTACGATTTTGTTAAGTATTTTTGTAATATTCTAAGTCCAAAAGGACGCGAGTTGCAATCGACAAAGTATGGAGCAATCCATGAGTGGAACTCCCGACAACGCCACAAGCATATAATGCAGAGGCAAAAGAAGACTCGCAAGGTCGGGTCCGATGTCCAAGTCAAAAGCCTAACGCACCTAAGGGTCGAATAAAGCGAGACAAAGGGCGGTTCGCATGGTCGGGCCAAACGTCCAAGTCGGAAGTCTAACCCCTGGCCAGAGGCGACTAGACCGAGACAAGGGCGATTCGCAATGTCGGACTAACTCGAAGATCTAGTAAGCTTATAAGGCTAAAAGCCAAGGCAAATAGATCGACCTAAAAAGCCATATAGAGCCCAAGTGCATTATGAATCAAGTTCATAAAACACTTGGGGGCAATATTACATCGATAAAGCGATTTAACAGAGCGGAGGCTCGACAAGCAAAAAGCCAAAGACATGATAATAAATGAGTAAGTAAATAATAACAAGCAGAGAGACAAAAGGGCGAAATTTCAAAACAAATTAAGGCCGGTCGAAAAGACCAGCCATTGTAAATGGAACATTCGCCCAAGTCGATTCAAAGTCAAGAAAATGTACAAATAGTTACAAGAGTTAAAACTCAGAATATCAAAGTCCCAAGGAGGTCAGATAATTAAATAGAAGCATCAGGAGTCGGAGTAGCATCTTCGGGGGTCGACGTAGGAGCAGTGGCAGCGGGAGTCGTGTTATCGGGAGCCGGGTTTGCTATGGGACCACCATACTTCTGGGCAAGGGATACACCCTGCTGAAATTCATCGAAGTATTGGTCATCTGGCGCCTCGAAGTCGAAGTCATAGCATGACCAGGCTCTTCAAGCTTGTCGATCTCGACATCCGGATAAACCTTTCTTACTTGGTCCACCGCCTTGGTGAATCCTCCAAGTATGGCTGTCTGCATGATGACATCGAGATCCATGCCCAACTCTTCAGACTTCCGATACTCGAGAACCGTAGCGACCGCTTGCCTCTTCAAAGTCGCCTAGGGACTCGATCGATTCGGACTTGTGATCTCTCTCTTGGCGGTGGCCACTCCCCGAGCAAGTTCTTGCTCGAGAGCCCCGTTTAGAGCAGCCTCCCTCTCTTCGACCGCATGATTTCTTTTCATTTCGGCGATGATGACCTCTCGCCCTTTACTTTCTCTTTCAAAGAAGCCAGATTCTTTCTTGAAAAGCGTTCACTTGCGATTCCAGACCGGTGACACTAGCTGATTCGACAACAAGCTTGTCGTTCAACCTCCGAATCTGTGTCTTCAGCCCTTCTACAGTCTCGGACGGCGTGCTCATACGTCGAGAGGCTTCTCGACTCATAAAGTGGTGCTGCCAAAAAAGAAGACATGAAATCGGGAGGCGTAAAAGAGAACATGAAATCGACAAGAGTTAGTGCTTACCACGCCGACCCGGCTCGCGGAGGAAGAGGCCAGGACCTGGTCGTCCAGCTTCTCGACATCGTCGGCCGACATCCTACTCGTGGCGGCAAGGTCGAGAAGGCTTTGTGACCTTGGCTTTTAGCGAGCCTTTCTGCGGTCTCTCTCACCAGCTCCTCGAGGGCCGACCTCCGTTTCTGCAACCGGCCCGCCTCAGCTCCGGAGGTTTCTTCACCCCCTCCGACAGTAAAGTCGATAACGTCCTCTGCTTCGCGTATCGACCGGTGCTCGTGGGTGAGTCCCTCCGACATAGAAAGCGAGTTGATTGTGTGACAAGGGTAGTTGTCTCGACACCCTCGATCGGGTCAACGGCATGAACGAGTCTTTCCTCGGGCGCCGGAGGAGTAGCTCGATCTCGAGGCGGCGGCGGCGTGAGCCCACCAGAAGCCTTTGGGACAAAGCGACCTTCGAGAATCTACCCACTACACAAATGAAAAAGGAGTCGATGATCGTAGAATAGCAGAGATACAACTTCAAAAAGAATTAAGACTTGATAATAAAATAACCAAGGTTCATACAATTTTCACGATCAGCAGGATGAAGCGCTATGCATGAGTGCAGGGGCCCGCCTCCTCGAGGCGTGGGCAAGGTCATAAAGGAGACTCAGTCTGTGTAACCACCTCGAAGGTAAATCTCTCGAGAGTAAGAGCCTCGTTAGAGTGCGGCTTCACGACCGATTTGTCATCTCTTCCTCTCTCGACCTCCATAGTCCGACATAGGGGTTATCCGACCCGTGTCGAAGGAAGAAGAACCTAGGCTTCCAATTCGAATGAGATGAAGGTCCTTTTGACACGAACTCATGGCGATTGGCACGCTTTCGAAATGTGTACCACCCGAGTGCGGCATCGCGGAGATCTTGTGCCACCATCGAAATAAAGGGGCGGTGAAACCGATACCCGCGACTTCGGCGAGCAATCAAGAAGCCCATCGAGTTCGGATGGCATTCGGGCCCGGTGAGATACACTAATCTCGTAATGTCGAAGAATAGCTAGAACTGCCGGACATAGTGGGAACCTTAGCCCCATTGATAATTGGGCCTCATAGACCGTACAGAACCCTTCCGGGGGCTCATCGGCAAATTGATGGTGGCCGGAAGGAAGCTGAGCCACCAGTTGAGGGCTAGATAGCCCATATCTCCATATGATTGGTTGAGATCATCCATGGTTAGACAAGAAGTGCACCCTTAGGGCCCTTCCCATCCATTCTAGTGGGCAGTTTCTTGGGCTCCTCGATGATGCCTAAGGGCTCCCAGGATTTGGGTTAGGGTTGATCGGAAGAAGCGAGATATAGGGGTTTGGTCGCGGAATGAGACTCTCTACCCTATCGAGAAAGTGTAGCACTACTAGACATGGATGGATTCAAGCAAGAACGGTAGGAACGATGAAAAAGATGATAGCAGAAATGAAGCTTACTTGTGTTTTTCGGAGAGAAAATGGAGAAATTGATAGGTGATTGATTCACCGTCGAACTCCTCTCCCTTTTATGCGTTGCTAAGTGCCGAATAGCGGTGAAAAGACGTGATTAGGGGGTTACTAGTAGTTATAACTCCCACAAATCGCGAAGATCAAGGATGACATCATTTATGGCAGAAGACGAAGCGATAGTGCGTTCTGACGTCATAATGAACGGCCATGATTGGCTAGGAAGACAGGTGGCATGTGAAACGGTTATGCCATTTCCCGCCCAAGATTTAGTCCAACTCGAAGATGATTTCAAATTGGCAGATCTGACCTCGGACAACGGTAGTCGCCTCTCTCAGGTCTGGGGGGCTTATGACGATACCGGGTTACGCACCTCGATATATCATCATCGAGTAGGCTGCATGGGTCAAATATTTACTAAGGCACATGAGCCAGATAAGGCATACAAGTCGGAATATCGACCTAGAAGCCTTGACACGCATGTCGATCCTCGCGCCTGAAATATGGCTAGGGACTCGAAGTCACGACCATCGACTTGCGGGCGATCAAAGGGGACGTGAGTTTCGAGTCGATCATCCCAGTCGGATAGATCGATATCGAGAAACAGGGTCCACACCACCACGTCGGCCCAATATCCACAGGATAACTTGGGCGAGGGGTAAAGCCCAATTAAGGGTAAATAAGACAATAGCTACGAACCGGCTCATATTAGGGTTAGGTCATGCATTGTCCTTATAAATACAACGTTCCAGGAACTACGTATGGCTTGATTCCTGGAATAATAACAGGATACGTAGGCACTCTAAGAATCCCACTTAGACTCAGCCGCAACATACAAAACCCCTCTGTCGTTTTTGGCATTAGGGTTCTTGATTGTTCATCAATAATATAAGGAAAAGCCCGGATCTTTAAGGTGACATAATTTGTCATCGTCAATACTACTTAAAAAATAAAAAATATAAAATATAAAAAAGAAGTTCGGTAATTACCGACATATTTACTATTCATTTTTATTTTATTTTATTTTCATTTTTCCACTGGGTTATCTTCCCAGTTGGGCTTGTAACTGGTCATCTTCCGATTTATCTTTTATGTTCTTACCTTCTTTTTTAATTTTTGTATTTATTAATTGTATCTTTATATATCGTTTCTATATCCGTGTCCTTCCCTCAGTCCGTTGTCCCCCCTTGCTCGATCACATGTGGCCATCCTGGTAGCAGAGCCATGAGGGGTAGTGTTGTGTGTGGTGTAGCGGTGCAGTACGATCTGCGTCTCTCGTCCTTGTTGTAGAAAGGATTGTGTTCTTGCGAGCATATTTGCCCCGAACGGTAGAGAAGGTGTTGTAAGTCCTCAGGTGAAGGCAGTTTATCCTTATTTTGTTCAGGGACCGTATTAAGAATACAAGCCCCATATAATAGGTTGAGAAGCAGAGATGGATTCGCACCACTGCAGCTCTACTGCCTCGATTACATTACAAGATCGTTATTCGTAGATCTAACTAGGAAGATAACGAACGGAGAAAATATTGATATAGAAGATTATCAATTTACGACTAGTAAACTGCTAAAATTAAATAGTCATAAGAATAATAAAAAATTTAAACCTGATAAACAATTCCTTCACAATGATTTTTGTGCTAATTATAACCTTGAGAAAAGAATATGGTTTTTCAAAAACTTCCTTAAAACTAGACAGTATGTTCAAGACAAGTTCTATGAGTTCGTCTTTGAATATAGAGTCAATATTCTATTCTTTCAATGGTTCGAAATCTATTCCTATGAAAAATCCATCAATTATCCTTTTGAAAACTCTCTTGATTCTTCTATTTCTTCATGGAAGATAATTATTGATTCTAAGAAAAAATCGTATCATCATTCAGCTTTACATAAAGCGATGAGTAACGACAAAACCTATTACATAGGATCAATAAAGAAATAATCCTATGTCATTGAGAAAAGGGATATGATAAATACAAAATCTTTAAGTCAAAAGGTCATCTCTGTTCCTCCAACTTTCCAAAGTGAAATAATTAAAACAGAATAGAAAAGACTAAACCCAATCGAGAAAGGTTTGAGAGAATACTATTAACTCTGCAAAAACCTCACAAGACAATCATTCCTTGTATGAACAGAAAACTACTAGAGAAATACTAGTTGAATCTACTCCTACAAAGAATCCGTCTATATCCATAAGTAATAACACATACAATGAGAAGATAATTCAATCTTCAACACAATTGTTATTATGTAATTGTCTAATGAGGAAACTAAGGAAGATAGAAATCATGAAACAAAACAACCAAAACAATTGTTCTAAAACAAGATTCTAAATGAAACCCAAGAATCTAGTAAGGGTCAATTAATTTCTTTCGATCAACGAGTTCCTCCTCTAAATCTCATCAATACAACATCCATGTCTCAAAACGTGTATGATAATAGTCTACGATTTGATGTGAACAAAAGCTTTAATATCAACCAAAAGAGTATTATGTCCACAGATCTAGACATGGTTATCGAGGAAATAAATTGGATCACTCACAACAAAGTAATCCTAACAAGGAAACCTTGAAGGATCTATAAACTTTATTAATGATGCATTTATATCAATCTTAAATCTTTTCTGTTTTCCAAACCACTTTTCATTTGGTAATATCATATTGGAAAGTAAAATTTCGAAGAAATTATTATTTCTTTTAAAAGAGATTTTGAGAAGCACAAGGGTTTTAATGACTACTTCATTAAAGCACAAATATATTACACTATCAAAGAAAGAGATGATCACAGTGATACTTATTTTTACTTAGTCACCTCTCTTTCACATAGCAAACATATTGAAATATGCTTTAATAAAATATATGAAACCTCTATTTCTACTAATAAAAGAAACATTCGTCCATCTAACGAAAAGGACGTTATCCCTAGATTAGTTTGTCTAACCAGGTTCACTAGCTACAATCCTTTTGAATATTGTTTAACAATCTATTTTGTTGACAAGTATATTTTCAAAGGATTTGTCTTATACCAAAGTCGTACTAGACCAATCTTTATAATATGCGTCATAAATGGTTGGAAGACACTAATACACATCTGCCAAATAGATTATGCGGTCATGATAAATCCAAAATCTTCATAAAATACTTTGGTACTATCAAAGATGGAGAAAGGATTTTTCAAAATACAAAACCTCATTATCAAAATACCATATGCGAAGACAAGATTCATCATTCGTACTATGTTCAAAATCCCAAAAAAGGACTATAAACTTTTCCTAGATTAAACAATTCAACAAGATGTTTAGGAAAATCCGATAATGATACAAATACATATTTTCTTAAAAGATATTCAAAATTATGTTTTAAGGTAATAAATACCTTGTTACTCATTATCAATTTTATACTTGTTTATGATCAAAGAGGAAGGCCTCTCGTCTATCATCCCTTCATTATACAAGTTGGTGTCCTTTCTATAAAACGTCATTTTAAGGCTATTAGTAACCTTTACACCGACATTATAAATACCTATATAAGATATTATGTCAGTGTTTTAATGGAAACTTATGAAAGGTTTTCTTAGGAAAAACTTGGATTAAATAAAAGATCTAAGATCCAAGCCTCAAAGTTGAACAATAATGTTTCTTTAAGAAATATTTGTATCGTTGCTTCACTCCAAATATTCATGCTAAAGATAACATGTAATATCATTAGCATCAATTCAAAGGTTCGGTTATGGAAAGCCATTAAACAACAGGCTAGAGTTCCAAAGAACCATCTTATTCATAAACATAACATTGTTAAAATTGAAGAATCCACTTCTTTAGAAGTATCAGAAGTGATGAATCAGTCTTTAAGATTCAAAATTCTTCAACTAAAATTACATATTAATATAATCATGAATAGGTTACTTGTCAAAAAAGTAATTAATATTCAGGGCATGGTCCAACAAACACATATACTATCCGAAGGTAATAATCCTTTAATTTTCCAAAATATATGTGTTTTACTACTAATTCTCTATTCCAAATTCAATATAAAGTCAAGATTCTGGAGAAAGCTAAATACTTACAAGAGGAACCATATTCTATTTGGACTATGTAAATGGAATATGCATTTTGATTCAAAAAACCACTATCAGATAAATATTGGTAAGGGTTTTTATGATTTCATGAAATTATCTTATACCAATAATCATATAAAACCAAAAAAGGAGAATATTAAATATTTTAAAACATTCCTTTATGACAAAAGGAAAGTTTTGAATATATCAAAACCGAGTTCTGATCAATAAAATATATCCAAGACAATAACCACGGAGGAAAGGTCTTGGCAATCAATAAAATCTCGGTCACATATTTCCTTACAAGATTTAAGGGGTGTTTCTAATTGTGGAAGATATCCCAACCAAATTCATAATTCCTTTATTTTTATCAATATGGATTGATTACTATAAACATAAGGCATGAAACATATTTCCACAAATCTAATGATAATATTTAGGACTCTATGAATAATAGAATCTCTCGAGGAAAGAACAAAGCGATCTATTATCATGAAAGATCGACTTGTATTTTATATCAAGAACAATACATATTACAAAGAAAGGATTCTATTCAAATAGCTTCCTCTTTGGTTTATATGGGTTCAAATCCAATTGAACACTGGACACTATTGAAATCCGAGATTCAATGTAAGAAACATTTGAAATCCAGATCATCTGGTTACTAATGAAATCTAGGATTCTATGTAAGATACATATGAAATCCAGAGATTTGAGTTACTTATGAAATCTCGGATTCTATGTGAAAAACATATGCAACCCAGATACTTGTTACTGATCAAAATCAAAAATATAATAATGATCTTCAGATTTCTGTATCTCCAAAAGGAATACATAATATATTCATCTTCTCATGTAAGAATGAATACCTTCATACAGATGAAATACAAGGAAGGATTACCATCACTACAATCATAAGATATTACTTTCTCAAGGTCCAAAAAAGAAACAGATGAGTTCCTCAAAGAATGGGAGAACAAGGAGGAGGCACAATATTTTGTAGTTACCGTTGATCAAAACCCAGGAATATACAAAACTTTACCTCTTATTAAAGAAGCATTGTCCACTCCAAACTCATCCTCTCATAAATTTCAAACCCTTGATGAAGCCATTAAATTCATATGTGATATCCCAACAACAAACTACTCTTTAGAGGATGTTTGTTAAAGAAGAGCTAACGAAAACCAAAAGGTTTTATTCTTGGCAGTGAGAAAAATCCATTCTAGAACGATGTGATAAACTCGCCACCATGTTCAAACATTCAAAGTCCTTTTACTAGAGAAAGAAAAAGAAGAAAAAGGAAGTATTGTCGGAAAGGCAAAAATTACTCCAACATAAAACCTTTCCTCTAAATCCAATTAAATTCTTACTTTTTCCCAATCAACAAATCCAATGTTTACCAAGTGAACTTCAAGATCGATCTTTGAACATGCAAAAGAAAATTTTGAAAAAGGGAAGAAGAGATTCATTGCTTTCTTGAATCAATATCAAAAGAAAGATTATACGCCCTGCAATATTGATCCAACAAGAGTTCTATCATAGTAGACACAACGAAATGTGAAATGTGCTATGATGGTTTCATTTGTGGATGTACACTTGATTACAAAATCAATAAATGTATTATTGATTTTGACGTATTCCAGACTCTCTATCCTGAGGGTTTACCATTTAAGGGACAAACTATTACAATTCAAACTCTCTTGGATTTTGGATTGGTAGATTGTATCCTTTTCAAAACATCTGATATACTGCTTAAACAAAGCTGCTTGGGGGAGAAGTTTATCACCATGTCAAAGACCAGCATGGGTGCTTGCAAATATTGAATCGAAATCTCCAGAGTGGATTGGTCACAAGTTTGAGCCAGCTAGACACGTTATATTCCTTAAGAGCGTGCTAGTTTATTCAAAGCTCCATGAATACTATTATTCACTTGAATGCCAACAGCCAAAGAGAAGGCAAATTGATAACTGGAGATCGCGAACTCTGTCTTTTGATCTATGGGAAATACAACATCTTAAAAATTCTTGGATAAATAACAAGCTTGCCTTTCAGAACAGGATATACAAATTCTATATGGAAGACCCAAGCAACATTATAAGGAATATGTTATACTTTCCTATTGAGGTTGAAACTAGATATTTTGATTTAGTCTACTGGTACAAACATATTGATATCATGGCTCCTCTAGGAGAGATTGATTCCTTTCCTGGAGAGAGAAAACCGGGAAGACTTCAATTATCTTTACTATCAACTGAAGATCTATTCTACGAAGCAAGTTACCCCTGAAGATAAGTAATAGACACATGGGACCTTTATTCCAATTATAAGTGCCTTTTACTATTTACGCATTATTAAAGTAAGATTCTCTTACTGTTCATGCTTGGCTTTATTGGCACCCAACTTCCTATATATACACAACCCGGGGCTCATTCGGGGAAAGGAGGCAAAAAAAAAAAAAGAGAGAACACAAATAGAGAGAGAAAGCTAGAGAAAGAAAGAAGTTTTCTCTGAAGAAAACCTCCAAATCTTTTCTAGTTTCCAACTTCTAAATTTCTTCTTTCAATTCCATAAATCTTTGTAATGTTCTTGATTGATCTTTCTTCTATACTATAAAGAAGATAGATTCAACTTGAACTTTGATCTTTAAGTTGAAGTTAAGTCCAACTTGGACTTGCTTTTGAAGTTTGGTTCCACACGGAACTTGTATAACAACTCCGGTGGCGGTGGTTTCCGGCAACCGGTAGTCAAAGTTTCAGATCTACTGTTCTTCTGTAAAGATCTACTATTCTACTATAAAGGTAGCTTCTTTACCTAAATACTATCATCTACTTATGTGGTTGCGATCATAAGCACCACCGTTTTCTTTTCTTTTTCGATTGCGGCATCCGTCAAAGTCATACATGTCTATCGCTACGCGGACTACGCGTGAGATAAGCGTGGCTTAACGAACGAGCGGTTGTTTCCGTCAACAGACTACTTTACATTCGCGAGATCTGTGGTGACTCTTTCAAATAAGATTGAGGGTTCTCACGATCATTTAATATATTCCGTCCAAGCTGGTCCTTAATCCAGTTGTTACTTTTTGTTATTTTAATTTCATCATTTTATTTTTGTTATTTTATTTACATTTATTTCATTTTATGTTTATACAACTAATCCAACTGAGTTATCTTCTCAATTCGTGATTATAGTATTATTTATTATATTATTATTATTATATTATATTATATTATATTATATATATATATATATATATATATATATATATATATATACACTACTTATAATATAAAAAATATAAAAAATAAAAAATAAAAAATAAAAAATATAAAAAAAGAAAAAGAAGTTCGGTAATTACCGACATATCTACTATTCATTTTTTTTTTTTATTTTTATTTTTCCACTCGGTTATCTTCCCAGTTGGGCTTGTAACTGGTCATCTTCCAGTTATCTTTTATGTTCTTACTTAAATTTTATTAAAAGAAAAACTGAAGTTTTACACGGCCAACCCCTGACCTAACCTCCAAAAAATATGCGTCATCAATACATGTTCATCACCTCCTTAAAACCTTAGTCCGGAAAACCCGTGTGGGAAAACCGGGTGCTAAGGAAAGAGTGTGAACCCCCATGTTTTGGAAAGAAAAACTAGAGTAGGGAACACCAAGTAACAAAAACTAATGTATGTCTGCCTAAAAAAGCTCTCAGCTGCAGGTCCCCCAGGCAATAATCCAAATTCTTCTGGTTAGATTCCAGTGCAGACACCTACAAGAATTTACAAAACACTGCAGCTTCCACTCAGCAAGAAAAATAAACCAAAAAATCCAGATAGAGAGAAACAACATGTTTGCACCCCTCAACTCAGTGAAGGGTGCTTCCAGGATTGCTTTGCCTTGCCATATGGGCTCACAAATCTCCTAGATAGGATTCCCAAGCCTGCAACAATAAATAATTTCCCAAAGTAGCAGCTTCATGAAACTTAAGAACCAGAAAGGACAAGCATGGTAAATGATAGTAAACCACCTGTTTGCACCCTTCATAACAATGAAGGGTGCTTCCAAAAGGATCCAGCTGTTAGTATTCATCTGATAGTAGTTCTGATAGATGGAATTTGAAGAATATCCTTATTGATCAACTGTCTAAGCGCAGCATCAAGGTGTGTACCTTCAATGATCCCGCAGTCGAGTAGTGCTAGCAAGTTTAGCTAGATAATCGGCACAGGGGCATTAGCTTCTCTAAAAATATCTTTGGATCGATAACCTCAGTAGAGAGCAAATGTTGTATGATCTCCACATCCTGCTTTGATACCTCCAAGGAATTTGATAGGTACCTTGGATCCTTTTCTAAAGCTTGAGAGTCGATCTCAACAATAACCTCTTGCGGTGAAGTTGAATACAGATTTATTCAGAAAGCATGGGTGAGATTTTATCTTGCATATTGGTGTTAATACCATAAGCCTCATAACCAGCTTTCAGAACCTGGCCTAAGTGATTCCTAATAAGAAATCCACCACCTGCAATACCAGGATTACCAATAGAAGAACCATCTGTATTGAGCTTATAGCCATATGCCTGAGGGAAGTTCCACTGAACAGGAGTATGGGTAATAGAGATTTTCTGAATAAAATGCTTGAGAATACCAGACTGAACCAGAATATCATCTTGATCATTAATCCTAGTAACTTTCATATTGGGACAGATCAAGTGCAGATTATCCATAATAGCAAGGATGATAGCAGCATTATCAATCAGTATATTATCAAAATACATCTTGTTCCTAGCCTTCCAAATTTCCCAAAGGATCAAGCAAGGTATTAAAGAGAAGATTTTACCTCTAGCACCCCTAATCTGATGACTAAACCATTTGAGAAGATTCTGATGCAAAGTTGAAGACCCATAACCCCAATGTAATATGCTTTGAAAATGTCTCCATATCTGTTGTGCTTTGTCACAGCTCCAAAAAACATGCTCCATAGTTTCTTCTTCATGACAGAACATACATTGAAAAGGACCACTAATACCAAACTTGTTAAGTTGATCTGAAAAAGGAAGCAGGTCATTATACAATCTCCACATAAAAAAGGAAATCTTCTTAGGAGTATAAGAGTTCCAAATTTTTTTGAGCTCTTTTACATTCTGATTCATGCTTCTAAGAATCTCATAGGCAGACTTGATAGAAAACCTACCATCAGAAGTTGGCATCCAGACCCACTTGTTACAACCAAGGTACCTCATGTTATCATCAGCAATACTTTGCACCTCATATAAGAGTTTCCAGGAATACAACTTGTATATAGGATAGTTACCTCTCATAACCGTATTAGTCCACAGACCTTCACCAGTTTTAAGCTTCCACCACAATTTACAAGAGAAAGCTTGTTGCAAAATAGAGAGATTTCTGACCCCAAGCCCATTTTCATCACAAGGAAAGCAAACCTTATCCCATTTCCTCCATATATGTTTTTTTTTCATCAGTATTCAGCCAGAGGAAGTGAGAGAGAATTTGAGCAATTCTTTTGAAGACAGAGACTGGTAACTTTAAGGCATCAAGAATATGTATAGGAATGGCAGACAAAACATGCTTAATAAGGATGAGCCTACCCCCAGGGGTAAGGAATTTGGCATACCACCCTTGAAGCTTGTGCTCCAGTTTATGTAAGAGAGGGATAAAATAGCTATGTTTAGGTCTTCCCACATAAATAGGACAACCTAAATAAGTAAAAGGAAAAGAGCCCTTGCTCATACCAGTTATATGCCTAACCATGTTGCATGTAGAGGCAGGGGCATGCTTGGACAGAAAAAAGGAGCTTTTATTGGCATTAATCTGTTGACCAGAGGCCAATTCATACTGATGAAGAAACAGAAAGAGATTAGTGAGGGATTTTTTGGTGGCTCTAGCAAAAACAATCAAATCATCAGCATTCATACAATGAGTCACATGGGCGAAACCTCTAGGAATAGCATAATGTTCCACATGAGATTGGAAAATGTGCTTAAGACCACTGGTAAGAGCTTCAGAAACAAGAATAAAGAGGTAAGGAGAGAGAGGATCACCTTGTTTAATACCCCTGGTATTTTGAAAGAGCCCAAAAGGAGTAACATTAACAAGGATAGAAAACCAACTGAAAGACAAGTTGTTCATAATCAGTTTAACAAAAGTGTCAGGGAAACCAAATTTCAAAAGAAGAGCTTTTAAAAAAGGCCAAGAGACTCTATCAAAAGCCTTGGTCACATCAAACTTTAAAATGATATTATGGCCTCTATCTTTCTTATGAAGAAACTGAGCAAGCTCTTGAACAAACAGCACATTATCTGCTATGTCCTTACCTTTTAAAAAGGCAGATTGCTCAGTGGAAATAAGGTGATGCAGAACAGTAGATAATCCGGAGCACAGAACTTTAGTAAAAATCTTATTAATAAAATTACTAAGGGCTATGGTAACTTCGCAAAATAAATAATGTATTGTTTTAATGGTAAGCAATATGGTATAACTTCGCAAGTGACTAGAGTTCGACTCTTGTTAGAGGCAAAAACAATATTTTTTTTTTGGTTAACATTTTTTTAGAAATGTCTAAAACAATATTTGGCCTCGAGTCTAAATTTGGACATGGACGCCTTGCTTAAATATTAGTAATATTAATATAATTATAAAAAATTTAAGAAAAGTCATTTTTTTTTTTAAAATTTGAGGTGGTGCTGAGACCACTCCTCCATGTACGTGATTTAGATGACAAAATGAAAAAAAAAAATAGATTGCAATAATCTTTGGGGATAAAAGATGGAAGTCTGGCGCAAAAAAATGTGAGATTAAATATCATGAAAATGTTTTTTTTTAATATCAGAAAAGTGTGTTTGAAAAGTTTAAAGTTTTTTTTAATCTTTCAATAGTTTCATTTCTAATGGGATTTCTTTTTTCTTTTTAGAGCTCTCAAATCTTTGGTGGGAATAAAAAATTGCGTTTTATCCACGAAAAAAAACAAAACAAACAGTTACGCTAACCGTGTAGTGTCCGAAGTGTGTATTTGTATTTTATTTTGAATTATTATAAATCAGTTATGGTTTCTTTTATTTTTTTCTTATTACTAACAAAAGACTTTTTTTTTCAAATAAACAATATTTTTATTAATACAGTTTAAGAAATTTTTATTTATCACAACCCAACGTTTTTTTTTCTTTATTAACCATATTTGAGATATAAAGCGTGAGTATATAATTACATATTTTATATTTTGTATAATTTTCTCTACAAAGAAATAAATACGTAAAAAATCACAATTCATGCCGTCACATTAACTTATCTTTAAAAATATATTAGTTTTATACAACTCTTAGAGCACTTTAAAGTAAATCTTTGTAAATCCTCGACAACAAAGATTTTGTGTGGATTTCAACATTTGATTTAGGAAAATTAGCACCTGCGATTGATACTCTACATTTTACCGTAAACTACAGATTCTGTAAAATTTACTTTACATCTACCGCATTTATGCAGATTCTGTAAATTTTTCTTTATATATAACTAATTATGTAAAATAAAGAATCTGATGCATTTTATCTTAGATAGAGATTCTGTAAACTAGAAAATGTGTATTTAAAACTTTAAAATAGAGTATTCTCTTAGTGTATCTGATGCAAGTGCTCTTATATACTTTGAATTTTTTTTTTTGAGTAAATATACTTTGAAAATTTGTCACGGTTAAATATTTCATAACATTAATGTGTCAGTAGGGGCCACCTCTAGAAATCCTCTAGTAGGGACGAAACTGGGACAAGTCACTACAAGAAAATCTGTTTTTTATAGGGGAATTTAATAAGGGGCAAAAATATGGTTATTAAAAGTACCTTTAAATAAGGGTTAAAACAATCTTATGAAAATGATGCAAATTTAATGAGGAACCCTTAATTCCTATTATTGTTAAGCACTTATCCCCTTATTATAATACACCTAAATTATTCCCCTTATTAATACGTACCAAAAAAATCAATAAAGTATTATTTTGAAATAATATAAAGAAAAAAACATTAAAAAAATATGTTTTGCCAAAAAAAAACCATTTTCAGAATTATTTAGAAACACAAACTTTCCTGGAAAAAGATACCCAATTTTTTTTTTTTTTTTATAAAATACCAATATTTTAGACGCCGAAAATCCATCCCAATAATTTCATTTGTAGACATAAATAAATAGAAATAATGATAGGGGCACAACCGGTGTGTTACAACAAGTGACACAACGGTTATCTATATCGTTGATGGTAACGAGTCTAAATAAATAATAATATAACCTCATCATAATCAACCGTGCGAATGACGTTTGTGTAACACATTGTGACATAACAATTGTTCCCGTATAATTATAGATTATTATCAATATGGACTTTCAAAAGAAATATCAATAAAAATTATTAAACAATTATTCTTCCAAAAAAACACCATTTTTCAGATTTATAAAAAAAACCACGAACTTTAATTTCAGAAAGATATTTGTCAAAAATATAAAATAAAAAAAAATCAAAAGATACCCAAAAATTTAGGCGCTAACAATCCCCCCCCAAATTATATAGAAACTAGTCGGAAACCCGTGCGATGCACGGAGAACGTTATATTTAAACAGTCGATCTGTGTATATAGAAATTTGTAGATAATGTAGTAATTTAAGAGCTATTTAAGTGAAACCAAAATTAAAAAAAAATGGCATGAATGAAATATTTACAATGATATTTTTTTGGCTAGAAATTTGTAGAAATTATAGTAATTGAAGAGCTATATAAGTGAAAGAAATAAACCTAAACATGAGAAACATGTCGGATAATGAATTAAAATAGATTGAAATGAACATGTAACAGTATTATCAGGAAAAATAAGTACAATGAAGCAATAAGTATGAAATAAACAAAGTGGATCCGACCCATTGTACAAATGTTGTATACCCGTGCATTATGCATTCCTACTGCATCCAAGATTGCACATCTTCCCGGGTGAAGTTTAACGATAAATAATTGGTGAAATTTTTTATTTATTTTTACTTTAGGGACAGTTTATGGGTCTTTATACATTGACAAAAAAAACCGAAACAGAAGAAACAACTTTAAAAAAAAAATAACAAAGCCAAAGAGAACCAAGGAGATGCAACTCCTATCAAAAAGCCTATAAAAAGTCTATGTACCGCATATCTAAGAGCTAAAAGGAATGTTGGGAAAGCTAATACCAGAGCTCAACCCTTCAAATTGGAAAACCATAATTGCTCGCTACACACGAGAAAAAAAACAACACACCCAAAGCTCCAAAACAAAAATAGATTATGATTAATTGAAGGACACCTGGTTGCACCATTCATAAATTGAAGGGTGCATTATATTGATTCCATGCATCTTATCAATGATTCACCAAATTGCAGACACGCCAATAAAACAAAGAGAGCCGATTATCCATTGTGTATAAGAATAAGCACAAAACGTAAAGCAAAAAAACGCAACAACCTATGGCACTATGCATAAAAATATTTTTCTAAGTTATATATGAGAAAATTTGTTCTATAATGCAGCTCCCCCTCTCTCATACAACCCAACCTGGCTTCATATATCCACATGATTTCCGATCAGCAGTTGTTCTTCTTACAGATACTATAAGGCTAACAGGAATACCAAACAATGACGTCTACAACAGCAGTGTGATCTGTTGATTTTAGGACATGTAGTTGGGAATGATGATTCCAAACTAAAATCTAAATGATACAAAATTAATGCGACGAAAATAGTTCTGACGTAAATTCTTGAGCATAGAAAAATCATCATCTTAAACCAATCTCAGTAATACTTGGTTATAATTTACTTGGTTATGTGACCATTTCAGACCACTCACCTAAAGAAGTTCAGGTTTTGATAAATTACTAATTAGCTCTTAAAAACAAAACCATCAAAATCTGCGAGATGTATGCAAATGAAAATGTACGGTAAATTCAACCTCCAACTTATGTCAAGAATGCTTATATAGACCATAAGACATTTGAAGAAACAGTCATATGATGACCTTCCAAATTTTGTTAAACTAACAACAAAAAAGACCATTGCACACTCTATTAACAAACTAACTTTGTCTCAACTCATGAGACAGACAGACACTTCATTCATTTGACCAACACTTAAAAGTGAACCAAAACAAAAATTTAGCTTCACATACATACATGGATGAATGAAGTTCAAGGTACCTTATTGGCATCTAAATCCCTCTCACGGTTCCTCTTCCAACAAATAGAATTTCAAACCACAAACATGTCACTGAAATCGGAATGAACACATTTGCATAAAAAGAGAAGAAGAAATCGGTGAACATCTAACAACAATTGATGAGATACAAACCCCAACACCAGAAAATAAATAATAATTGCGTTCTAAAAATATCAGTGTTAGGATGATTGAAATCTATGCAATAAGCGTGGTCCAAGCACTCTCCCACATCTTCTGAAAAATAAGAAACCCCAAACTTTGTAAAACAAATACGGCAAACAAAATAAGCGAAGCAAGAAAATATAAGGGTAAATTACCCACCCATATCACTTGCGATCCTCATATAAAGATAAATCGTCGTCAATGGAAGTATCTCTCCATCGAGCACCTGAAGTGAACCATGTTTATAGCAAATGGATTGTGTACTAATCACTTAATCCTTCCACGGAATTAACCTGAAAAATTCATCAATAAGTTGCCTTTAAAAACCAACGCAAACAAACCTAAGTCCTCAGCCAAAACAAATGATACACCGTTAGACTAAAAAATCAAATTCAAAACAGATAAGACGGTTAAAATATGATTAAAAAGGTATTAAAAAAACAACCCAAACTCCTCATCTGCTTGCCTCTATCCACACCTGCTGCTTCCCCTACAATATAAATAAGAAAGTCAACAATGATTATTTTCATCTATGAATTTAATGAATGTTCTGACAGTCTATGGAATTGAGTTTGATTATGTAAGTGGGTGTTTCGAACCATTATAAAATCTTTCAAGAAATTAAACATGTGCGAAAACGGGAATTGCATAAAAAATTAGAATTTTGAAATCGCTATTAAACACAGAAGCACTAAGAATCACAAATCATACCTGAATCGGCAAGAATCTCATCAATAGGATCATTTTAAATATCAATCTCCGTAGTCGGTTTCTTCCCGTATACTTGAATCCATATGAATCACAGATCATACCTGAATCGCCAAGAATCTCATTAATAGGATCATAGGATCATTTTAAATAACAATCCCCTTAGTCGGTTTCTTCCTGTTGATCTATTAGAAGAGGCTGTTTGCATTTGTGAAGATTTTGCTTAAATGATAGCTGAGTGGAATAGATGTGGGATGGGAGTTACACTTTCTGGAAGCAGTTATAAAGGGAATGGTTGAATTTTCAGGGCTGCTTTATGGCTTATGGGTGGAGGGGACGAACGGGGAGGTGAAAAAGAAGATGGTGGGAGTTGTTGGTTATGGGTGGAAAAAGAATGGGTAGTGGAAGTTGGAGGTTAAGGATAGTGGAGAAGTAAATATAACTGATATCGTGGGTTTTTTTTTTTTTTTTTTTTTTAAAAGTTGTGGGTTGTTAAAGGGTTGAAAACCGGGTATGGATCGGGTCAATTGACCAAAACGGGTAATTTGACGGTTATTTCCTTGAAAATATATAATAAGATTTCATTTGCAAACCCAAATAGATTTACCTTATCATTCAGCCACACACTCTTTTCTCTTCATCTCTCCACCACAAACACAAAGTCTTTTATCTCCATCTCACTTGTGTTCTTCACGACTAATATAGAATTCAGCCGAGAGGGCATATATAGGTTAAAATCAAGTACTTTAGTTCATAAGGTCATAGCTTGTCCTTCAATATCATCATTTGGAGCATCTTCCATCCTAATAATTCACGGTATGTCTTTGAATCTAGTCTTTAGGGTTCAATATTACACAGAAACAGAGCATCGGTGTGGTTTAGGCATCCCGCGTTTATTTTCACCCAATAATAGATGTGGGTTTCCTCAAATCAAAGCCTTATGGTTCTTATGGTTGAGGTATTTGATGTTTTAGTCCGTGATTTTTCCTCATTTCTCTGTTAAATTTACATTTGTAAGAGATTGTTGTAGTGTCATTGTTTTTTATGGATATATGGTGCTAGATTTATATTTATCAGAACTGATTCCTAAAAGATAATTTTTTGTTGTATGAATTTGCAAGTTCTTAGTTATTATTTGGTTTGTTTTTGTTTTTTTCCCCCTGATATTTGAGGAGACCATTCTAGAGAAGTTTTCATCTAGCTAAGTAGTGATTCGGATGAAAATTGAATAATGAATCATTTGTCCTACTGTATATGCTTTCTATTGAGATCTCACGCCATTTGATTGATGATATTCCTAAGTAACGGTGGATGAATATGGAATGCTTGGTTTGTGTGGAATTGCAAATTTCGTATTCCGATTTTATTATAAATTGGGATCCCAGGGCTGTTTTGGTAAAACAGTGAAAGCATAAATGTGAGCATAGGTATATGAATTCGAGATATGCAATGCATGTTTGTTTGGCTAAGGACATTGATGAGACTTGTAGTATTTCTAACTGATAAACATGTTTGTGGATTGATGATGATTAAGTGTCAATACTAATCATTATGTTTGGGAATCAAAGTCCTAATTTCAGAATTTAGTCTGCTTGATGATAATCACAATTTAGGCAAATTTTCAAGTGTCACAAGATTTTTAAGCCAAAGTAGCCATCCCTTACCAACACTGATTTGATAACACGAAAGCATAAAAATGAAAGTGCACCTATTTCAACGATCGAGTGTCAAATTTACGTCATCCCGGAGCTCAAGTCGATATTTGTGAAAATTTAGACGATAAGACATTTGGTAAACCAATTGTTGTATCAAGTCGATATATATGAACAAAAGTTTACAGCTGTTAAGTGACAAATACAAACAAAATGTTCATGTACAAGGTTGATTTGCTTACATGGTCATGACATATTGTACAAAGTGTAGGAAAGTGAACCTTTTTTTACTACTAAGTGACAACAAACCTTTAAAAAATTATCCATACACTATTTTACTGTCCCATTATAGATGTTGCCCCATTTAGCCAAATCTATAGTTGCAAAAACATATATATATATATATATATATATACTAATTACAACTAGTAATTAAGTATAGTAATTTGCTATAACGAAGACTCCCACACACTCCTTATCCCCCTTCATTGCAATCCCATCACCGAGTTGAATGTTTATGCTTTCTTATTATAGAATTAATTGTGTCTATTTATTATTGTTCCCGGTCTTCTTCTTGTTCTTAGTCTAGCTCACCCCCGGCAAGAAGATGGTGAAGGTACTGATCTGTTTAGAGAAATACTCTTGGTGCATATGTTTTTGATTGTTTTAGATATGCTTGTGGCTATGCAGAGATGATATGGATGTTATGTTATTTTCCAACACTTCATTAAACAGAGCTTTGTATTGGATATGATCAAGAGGTTGTGTTTAGTGGTATTTTTCATAAATGGGAAGCTGCATCCTAGGAATATGTAATATAGATATACGTGTCATGTGGATTTTTTAAACTTATTGTATATTTGATACATGCAAAAGAAATTATCATTCTTTATTTTCACTTATGCTTATTCCTTGTCACTCATTTTAACTAGTTAATGTGCTCTGATTTTGTAGTTTTCGGTGGTAATTGTTGTGTCAACAGATAAATTCGATGATCGCAAAAAATAAAAATAGCATCACCCAAAAGCCTGTTTCTTTCATAGCACCCGGTCAACTGGCAAAGGACCGTGGGTATGGAAAAAATACCTCAAACGTTGCATATGGAAGTAAAAGGATAGCAATTGTAGAGGAAAAGACTAATGACTTTTGCAATCATGGAACAACTGGTAAAGTGCTAAATTTATGTATACTTTGGAATTTATTGTACATTGATAATATTGTAACAAGTATTTTTTTTTCCTTCTTTAGGTGGAAATCCTATTCACAATCTTATTCTCCATTTTGGTGAAGCTAAATGGGAAGAGAGAAACATAGCAGAAGAAATTTCATTTTTGGATCTCTTGACCATGTGTAAAAGGTTCATTGACATTTATTCCGTTGGTTTCAAAATTACAGACAGAGATGATAGGCCGTTGAGAAATGACAAAGAAGTTCTTGGTATGTTGAAAGAACACGAAGATGTGGAGAACATATCAGTTTATTTAGATATTGATGAATCTTTACAACCATTGCTCTTCAAATGCCCGAGGACAATCCATCATTTGGTAGACCTTTTTTGGAGTTCCTTAAAATGGTTTTTGTTTAATATTCTTAATCACTTCTTTATTTTTGTCACATATTTGTAGTTTCAGTCCCAAGAGATTCACAAGTGAGAGACGTGATCATGGAAGATAGTAACGGTAGTGAAGCAATTCATCACAATACAGAAAAAAATGTTGAAGGTATGTATATTATACTTAAGATATATAATATTATGTATATCCTATTGTGTTTGGATTGAAACGTTGATTCAATATATTGCTTAGATTCAACAACAAAAGTGAAAAAAGTTAGAGGAACGAACAAGAACAAAAAAGTTGCCACTTTGAAAAGTGGAGAAAAACTTGCAATTCAGTTTCACAACAATCGTGGAGTAGGACCAAATCACACATATTGGTCTAGGCACTAGGGGAAAATTGTGCGAAACAAAAATATTTGCCATGTACGAGTGCTTACATGGAAGCAAATCACTGAGAAGTACAAGAACCACATGTGGGCTACAGTAAAGGTATGTGAAACACATTTGCTCTAACTCCTAACTCTTTGTTTCTATGATTTTTTGTAGGAACACTTTTCCAATCTTGATAAGGAACAATATCGTGAACATACTTTAGAGCATATGGGCACTTTGTGGAGTGCATGGAGGTCGACCTTGAATGCTACGTATGTGAAACCATGCAAAACTAAAACATTTGTGTTGAAAAATGTTCCTCGGGGGATGAATGTTGAAGATTGGGAGTGGCTTATCATAAAGAAATTTTTATGTGAAGACTTTAAGGTATGTTAAGACTAGTCAAAAACAAAAAATAAACAAAATATTTACATTCTATATGTGAACTTGCACTCTAAGTTGAATATTTTTATGTTTGTTTATCAATAACATAGGAAAAAAGTTCTCGAAATTCTGATAATCGGGCCAAACAAGTGATGCCTCATCGAACCGGAAGCCAGCCGCATAGACAAATCATATATGAGATGGTATAAATTCAATAATTCTCAATGTTTTGTATTTATTTTGTTTTTTAAATTATATACATTTTTCACTTGTCATTTTTGTAAATCTTTTAGGAAGGTGCAACAAATACCACGCCTAGTATTGCACAAATCTTTCTTGCAACTAGACAGAAAAATTGAAAGTTTGTTGAACCAAAAGAGATAGAAAAATATGTAAGTCTTAGTATTTGACATTTATGCATACATTCGTTGTTAAATTATTTTTATTTGACATATGGTTTCCGTCCTTTGTAGGATGAGATTGCCAAGACTGTTCAAGCTGATGCGTCACTCTCACATATTGAGGTTGTTGAAACTTGCTTTGGTCCCCAAAATCACAGCCATATATTTGGTTTTGGAGGTGGGATGAAAAAGAAGCATTTTAACGATCCTCAGGTTGCACAAATTAAAGAACTGAAGGCTAAGCTAAATGGGAAAGAAGAAGAACATAATGACCTTAAGAGACGTTTTGAGGAATTTGAAAGCAGGTTGACCCGAATGGAGAATGGAAATCAACCAACTTCAGCTGAACCACCAGTGTGCGGTCGGGACCTTATTTAGCTCTCTTACTCAGGTATTTTCATTGTGATTTTAGCTCCCTTACTCAGGTATATGCATTGTGCTTTCTTTGACTTGATATGCTCATTTTAGCTTGTTTTAAGGAACAATTGTGTCAGTTTTAAGGAACATTGTTTCTTGACATTTGTTGCCACCCTGTTTATGATCCTTTGATTGATATAGAATGGACATCCCCAGCACCTCCTACATTTGTTACTAGCACCAAGTTGAAGTATGAATGTCCATTTATTACAAATCTAATACCTCCCTTCTTTATACATGGTACCCTGTCACATTCCAACACAAACAAACATCTTAATAAAACTTATATTAATATATATATATATATATATATATATATATATATATATATATATATATATATATATATATATTAAAACTTATAAACCTATTGATGAATTATTTGTTGAAAGTTTGGTTGATTAAGATAGCAATAATGTGTTTTTAACTATTTAATCATATTTTAAATGCAGGCTTTTGTATGGTTTTGGGGATTTTTGAAGACTTGTGCAGTAGGATCGGTAACTCATCATATCCTACAAGGATTGTAGTATGTAGGCATATTTTGGTTTGTATTTTGGAGTAACGAACAATGATGTATGTTACTCAAAGACGTGATATTAGGAAATTGTGTAATTATGTATCTGCATGTAGTTTGCTTTTGGAACAAAGTCTTTTTTGTATATTTTGATAATATAATAATAATGTTCTTACATGTGGATGTAGGTTATATTTATGTGATTCATTAAGGTTATATTGAATAACAATGTCTGCTTAAAAAGTATTTAAGTAATAATAACGAAACCAATTTGATAAGGGGTTATGCTTATTAATTAGAGTAATTCCCGTCAATATCATAACACAAAGTAAAGAGAAATAGAGGCAATAATGAGGGGCAAATAATATAATAATAAGGAAGTTTACTGTAATTATGTGTAATTTTTAATGACGGTATAAATCTGTTATTGAATGTCATCCCTTTTTAATAATGGGATATATTTACTGTTATTATTTACTTTTACCAGCGGAAGCTATTATAAGGGGCGATGAGGGTAGATTTCCCCTTATAAAAAACATTCAATAACAGGAATTAATCATTTAATGAGGATGATTACCCTTATAAAAAACGACTTTTCTTGTAGTGATTCTTGTCCATCCTGGCGAGAACGCCAGTCTCATATAAGGGGGAATGTAAAGTCCCACAACGGTAAAGTAAATCCTAATCACCCCATATAATTGAGAGACATAAATGTCTTGTCAACTAGGGTTAGCCCTTTTAGACCAAGCGAGGACGGCGGTCTAAGCAGTTGACCGTACCATTTATGACCCATTTAGCGCTACCAAGCTGGGGGTGCCGGGGCGCATACTGATTGCTGATTCGAGATCACGGTTAAGGTCGTTGGTCAAGTAATACTTTTTTTACCCGCTTAAAAATAATTTGACTTATAAATAATTGATCGAATCAAACTTCAAATAATATCAAATTAGCTAGAGTTTTAATTACATTTTCTTTAAGAGAACCAGAGTTTGTATTCGTAGAACACGTCGAATAAGAAAAAACAGTTGAATAGACCCCGTACTCGTTCGTGGATCAAACACCTACCGACCAAAACTTTTATCTTCCAGAATATTGTACCGGAAAAACATCACATTAATAAAATTTTTTTGATATGTTTGAAAATTGATAAAATGAACACTTTTAAGGAATGTGCATAGTAATTATACAGTTGAAATATAGATATGAAATTATAATAAATCTTTAACCCTACTATCATCTCTTAACCCCAATAATCCATTATCCATGTGTATTGTAATTCGATGACCAAATAGCTACTTGATGTTAATTGATGATCGATTCCATTATAAACATTAATTGATATTATTTTTAGTTTGATTCGATTAATTATTTGTAATATTCCGATTTTCGGGAAAGGGCAGACGTGTCATTTTGCGAAAACGAAATATTATTATTTCTTTTCTTTTATGGGAGTTAAGTATTTAATTGAGTATATATATATATTTTCGAAATATGTATATGATTTAAAGAGAATATTCTGGTTTTTGGTAATTAGGGATAAGGGATTTATGGGAAATTGGTATTTAAGGAAAATTGACATGATTAATCGCATAACCTAAACATTAAATCAGAAAATTTAGTTTACACGCTCTTCTTCTACGGTTTTGAGAAGAGAAAGAGGCCAAGATAGTTTTCACGATTTCGAGGCAAAGCTTAACCATTTTCGGATCGGACGAGAGATTTGGAACAAATGTGAGAAGAACACCGCTTGGATATCGGTTCGTGGGAAGTGCAAAGAGACTTTTCAAGGCTATTTGGACTGGCTTTTGGCTGCAAATAGGTAAGAGGCTCTTCCTATGATCTCAATTATTGTTTGTAGGGTTTAGATCATGATTTAGGATGTTTTAATGCTAGGAAGATGTGTCTTTTCGTTGATCAATGATCATAGATGCTATGGTTTGATTAGATGTGTTTTTCTGTGTTTTACTGGGTTTAATTCGATGTTAATTAGGTTAGAAATGGATTAGGAATCGCGTTTTGAAGATTTTAGTGTTTTGGGAAAACACAGGCAAACGAAGGTCAGATTAGGCAAACCGGCATTTGCGATCATAGCAGCTCAAACGGGCGTTTGCACAAGGTAGACGGGAATTTGGGGATAGACTTTTGGTTCAGGATGTAGCCATTTTTTACGGACGGGCGTTTGGGGTTAGTGGACGGGCGTTCGAGGCCAAACTGGCGTCCATAGGATGTCAAACAGGCGTTTGACCTGTTTTACCTTGTTTTTACTATCTTATCGTCTAAGCTTAGTTTCGGGCTTCATAATCATGTTATTATTGTTTTAAATCCTTAATTCGTGATAAGTGAACATTTCATAAACATAAACAAGCATGAATTGAGCTTCTGATTCGTTCAGTCAAAACACCGAATGTACTCTTAAAGGGAGTTGATGTTCGGATCCATCGGAAGGGCATGATAGGCTTGTGCTTTGATGAATTAGTATTCATCAATGTCTGTGTAATTGCTAGGTTTTGTCTGTGTCTAGTGGTCTAGGAAGAGAGTAGTCAAGGTGAGGGAGACTAGGTGAAAACACTTAGGTGGTTAGTTAATCATCCTAATAAATACGTACTTGACTAGTAAAAGATTAAACAACATGTCTCTCTTGGATTGGAACCAGTCTATATCGTGATGTGTGTGCTACCTCTGAAGGTGGGAGAACCCGTAGGTCAAAAAAACCACAAGTTCGGGGGACTCCACTCAGATGTGCGTACTATCGGAGTCTACCTATTCTAGACTTCGTGGATATTGGTTTCATCACTAATATGTTGCCAAGAGTGTCCCAAAAGTGGATACGCGTAGTGCCCTTGAGTGCGGTTGTAACATAGATAAGTTAAGTAGAAACGTTTAGTCATAACATGTTGATGGACATGTAATGAACCCCAGATTCAGTCGGTCACACATAAACTACTAAACTTTTAAGTATCTTTTCTTTATAAACTATAATTGTTGTCATAGCTTCTTTTTCTTATTAAGTACGCTGTACTTACCTTAAATACATGTTCTTCTGTGTGTTTGGGGGTGAGAAGATGAACAGGTTGATTACGTGTATGAGGAGGAGTTCGATGACGACGTTTGACGACGCCTCATTGAAGACTTTACATTTATTTAATTCGTTATTCATTTATTAGACTATTTAAGTGTTGGTTTAGACTTTTGGTCTTTCGAGACTTCTAGTACCGTTATGTTTTTTTTGAGAATATCATACATTTCTTTTGGATTTCATAATTTCCTTGAATGTAATAAGTTACAATTCCATCTTTAGATTTCATTTCTATTCTTGGAGGTTTGGAGTTTTTATACTTGAGTATTTTGCTTCCGTTTGCTTAATTTTGATACGACGTAGTAGAGGCCTACGTATAAAGTGAATTTATTTTTATTTTATATGTGCCGAACGTTCCTTTTCCGGATAAGGACTCGGTGTGCGGGAACGGGGCGTTAAAGTTGGTATCAAAGAGAAGCATCTTTTAGGCTTCCTTTCTTTTAAGATAAGTTTCTCTAGAGTTCTGGTTTTCTTTGATCAAATAGGATGGTGTTCACGAAAATTGGAGCGGGCGCAGAGACTTCTAGAGTTCGACGGGAAAGTCCAACACCGGTCGTAGGACGCGGTGTTGTGAGGCAGATTCCTCCACCTCAGCGGAGTTTATCACCACCACCTCGTACTGTGACACCCACACCAAGGTCTCAACAGGGTTTGTCACCACGACCTCATCAGGAGCAACCTCCACGATGGCACGTGGGGAGTTCGGTTCAGTTTTCTTTGGTGAGCGTTGTTCCAGCAGTCTTTGTACCGCCACCGGTAAGTTACCCTCAACACCAACAAACCTTTTATCCTCCACCAGTCAGTGTTTACCCTCCACCATTGAGCCAGCCCTCACCACTTGTGTTTCAACAACAGCAGCAGACCTTCTACCCACCTCCTGTAGGTCATACCCCTCGACCTACCGTACCTCTTTCACCGCGTTTCGACCATCCGCAAGGTTTCGGTTACCCATCTTTTGGTTTTCAGCAAGCTCAGCCAACCCCACAGCACCACCAGAATTACCAGCAGGGGTACTACCCTTTTTAGCATGAACCTCAAGTGAATCCAACTTACCCCCAGCAACAGCAGTACCAGCAGCAAGTACCTTTTGGTTACCCTCCTGTTTACCCACCAGTTCCACCAGCACTTGAACAAGCACCGCCTGTGGATTGGTACACAAGATTGAGAAGGAATAGGGTTGAAAACTTTTATATGAATGTAGGACATTCAAAGGCTGAGGAATGGATAAGAAGCTTCGAAAAGGCATGCAGGAATATACATGTGCCTGAGACTGAGATGGCACAATTGGCAGTTAGTTTTCTTTTGGGTGCAGCCGAAGCATGGATAGATGCCATACAGAGTAGCAATGGCAAAGTAACAGACTGGGAAGCTTTCATGGCTATGTTTTACAATGAGTACTTCCCGGTGTTGGAGAGATTTTGCATCATTAAAACAAAAGAAAATTTATAAACCTATACTACCATGCAAAACTACCTCCTAACCGGCCGAATACCGGGTAGTTGCTAGTAAAGTTGGATAAGTACGGGTATCGATCCTCAGGGAAAAGGGATGTTGAATCTAATCTAATTAATCCTCTCCATTGTTACTAACGAAAACAAATAAACAAGGAACTAACAAATAAACTCATAGAACAAGTAAACTAAATCTAAACAAGAACAAATAATAAAAACCTAAACTAAGGATACATGGGATCAAACATCATACAAACCAAGTGATTTCAATCCTAGTTCATCTCATGATTTTAATTCAAATTGTGGTTTCACCTTTACATGAGATACAAATCCCTAATTCCTTAGTGAATTTAATCTCAAGCTATGGATTCCTAATTCCTTAGTGAGTCCAATTTATCAATCTCTCATCTTCCGAATATTGAGATCGATTTACCAAACAAAACTCGGTGTAGATTCAGGTTAACTCTCGTATTTTAGAATCTAACAACCTAGATAATTAACCAATTAATTTGTCACATAATTAATGATTAAAGATCCTATCTTTCTATGGTGATCTAGTCTACGCAACTTCCGTATGTTGTAAACGTATCAATAGCAAACTGATCTCTCGATCTAATTCACATCATAGCATCAAAATCATAGAACGATACAAAATAAATTAAAGATCATAAAAAACGAATAAGGACTGAATAAATTAAATAAATAAACTCACGTAGTTTGGTACATGATTGAATCCATGAATCTAAAACGGAAGAAAAACGACATCCTAATCTAACCCGGATCACCCGAGCACAAGGCTCGGGTGACCGGCCTTGGAACTCCAAAAGTGCGGCTGCTCCTTGTGAAATTCGTGTATAAGAAAATATGGTATGATTAGGGTTTACATAAGGGCTGTATTTATAGAGGATAGAGGCGGTTTGGCTTAAGTCGGCGTTGGACGGAGGCTGGACGTGCGTTCTTGAGAAGGCGATCATCCTGTATCAAATTTACGCCTTGCAACTTCTAAAATTCATATCTTGAGTTGTAGACCTCCAAAAATTATGATCCGAATGTCATAAAAAGCTCTCGGAAAACTCTACAACTTTCATTAAGGACTCTTCTTGTAAAACGCCTTTTTGACTAGCCCGTCGTATGATACGAGTCGTTTTTGGGATTTTCCCAAGCTTTATTTCATCTTCATCCTCTTGTATCTCTTTCTTTCCACTTTAATCTTCAATCAAACATCATTTAGACCTCTTCCATTCCACATTTGTGCACCTAAAAGATGACAAAACCGAGCAAAACGTAAAACCATACAAAATAGATAATAAAACCACGATATTTACTCGATTTTGCATTTTAACTATTCAAAACGACATTTGCTCAATTAATCGATTATAAGCTCGAATTCTACGAAAAACATCGATATATGGGGAATATTGATATAAAATATATCCTTATAAAACACTACAAATTGACCCTTAACAACTCCCCCACACTTATCTTTTGCCCGTCCCGAGCAAAACAAAACAAAGTCAAGCTCGAGACAAATAAACATCCATACAAATATGAAGTATATTCAATAAATTAGAAGTTCACCCGTGTAGTGTGTGCATAGCCATAATAAACTTCCACTAAGTTCCACAATTTGAAAGATATTCAAACCAAAACTAGCCCGGTTTCCCATCTAAGTTAGAAATATTCAAAAATTATAACAGGCACTTTACAAAACATACATATCCCAAAAAGAAATAGTAGAGAATATCTAAAACATTTCGATGGACTCAGAGGATAATCCTACAACATATCCTTGATTTATACTGGGTATAAGATTAACGATAACTAAGTCCTTACTTATTCATAATAATATATTTCAATATTTTCACTTTATTCACACTTTTCTAACACACATCAGAATAAGCTTTTGCCCTCATTGAAGAATAGGACATTTCAAGATAATCCCCTACCTTACTCCAATCATAAGGCAGCTATAAACTGACTGTCGTGAGCTTTTGGTCATCATAGTGGAATAGGACATACGTGGTACACCCTACCTCACCCAAATCATAAACCAGCTTCCGACACACACAATTACAATTATGTTTACTTAGAGATTTCTGGCTGGCAGTGGAAAAGATTATTTTCTAGTAGCATGGACTAATGAGCATAACACCTCAAGTAAACAATTTATTACTATTGCAAAGACTTAATCACGTTTCACTTATCACATTCAAACTTACGGATATTCACAGTATGTCATACTTTAATCCTAGAATACAAACTACTAAACTTTTCAAGAATTGTACATAAGCAAAGAAACATGCTATAATCATCAAAAATCTCCAACTAAAATGGGGTAGGCTTTCAATATTTAGCTCATCATTTACTATGGCATGTGAAAAAGAGTGTCGGGTGAAACAACTAAAATTACTAAATATACAGAATATAGCAAAAATGATTATAAACATCGAACAAAGACATGCAATGCTCACTCGGGACAAAACAAAATTTTTAAAATTAAGCACTTTTCATAGAAATATAACAGAAATTGAGCAAACGACTCATAGATACATATAAACCATCCTCTCCCCCACACTTAGATTGCAACTTGTCCTCAAGTTGTGCAGAAATAATAAATTAGAGAACTTAGCTGATTGGATGCTGGCAATTCTGGAGGAACCAACAAGAACCAGGATTGCTTGCATAGCTCGAGAGGCGTGAGCATCACGGGACAACTGAATACATCTTTAAAGTGCACAATAGCTATAGAAAGTATCCTGCAGACTTGATTAGTGCAAAAAGAGTCTTCGGGGAAAAAGAAAATATGAAGTATCTGGCCGGCCTTGTTTATTTGTATCTTGTCCCGGATTTTATCAATACAAAACAACAAGTAATAAACCGGTTAACCTCAAGTGCAAGGATCGTAGTATGGAGGCTAGTGCCGGGTCGATCTTACGGGGAACTAGACTGTTGTGAACCCTAGCTTTTGTTTTTAACTAATTATTGTCACGAAAACTAACCTAAACGAAGAGCTAACCTAAACAAATATTGCATAAAAGTAACTAGACAGAGGAGATTAATCCAATGCTAGGGAAGATTGGAAGCGATAAACTAAACTAAACTAAAGTGCAGAAAAAGTAAACTAAAGCTAAACAATTCAAGTTTCAAGGGATTAAATCAAGTATAACGAACGAACAAGCAATTGATCCACCTATCCTATCAACATTCAATTCTAATTCGGATTATTTCGTGATCTCTATTCAAGTCGTGATTCACCTAATCGAAGGCATAAACTCCTACTCTCTTAGACAAGTTCGTTTTCTAATCTTTTATCTTTCGATGTTAAAGATTACGTCTTTATAACCTAGGCGTGAAATCTTCCGATTTCTAATCTAGAAAATCAATCTAATAACTTTCGTTTTATTTAGATCAAAGATCCAATCTTTTATCATGGTGATCTAAGGTTGACATGACTCTCATCATATAAACAATCATCAAAGCAAGCATCTTTCGATTAAACATGCAATAAAACATACAAAACATGATAAAAGAAACGAACTTGAAATAGAACTCACAAAATAATCACGAATTAGAAATCAACTGTTGAATTGGACGGCTTCACAACGCTTGTTCAGAGAGGTTTAGCCTCTTAGCATCTTCTTGAAGGCTTGAATTGCTTGAATAAAATACATAAATTGAAAGATCTAATCTAGAGATTTAAAAGCATAAAATTTGAGTAAAAACTAGTAAAATGCAAAGATGTACTGCCCCCTAGGTTTTAGGGTTCGAATAATGATGTATTTGTGGAGAAAACACGCTGCTTTATATAGAGAACTAGGTTGGTTTCAGCATGGCGGCGGCTGGACGCCCGTCTGGAATGGGTGAACGCCCGTCCACTCTTCATATGAACTTCAAATCGGGCCGAGTCATGATCGGGACGCTCGTCCACGGCGCCCACTCTCTGCGTCCAAACTCTCTGAATCACTTTTCCTCTTCTGGATGCTCATTCACTCTGGCAGACGTCCGTCCACTCTGGACGCCAGTTCAAGGTGCTGAACGTTCGTTCATTAGGATCGAATTTTGATTTCTTGATCTTTATCTCTTTTATCTCAATCACATTCCTTCATTATCTCTTTTATCATCAATTAGCTCGAACTTAATCAACTTTTGATCATCTTTTGAACCTCAACCATGTATCTATAACACATAAGAACATCGCAAAAATGTAATAATGTCCAAATAATCATAAAAACATAATTAAAACACCAAAAACAACCTATTTTGCGATCAACCCTTTTAAAATATCATTCGCTCAATATTTCCATTAAATACTCGTTTCTTGTGCAAACTTATACAAATATGGGGGAAATCAACATAGAATATAGCCTTATAAATCGTATAAAGTCACCCTTAACAACTCCCCCACACTTAGATTTTGCTCGTCCCGAGCAAAACAAAACAGAATAAAGGCTCGAGAAAAGATAGACATCTCAGACAATATAACATAGATTCCAAAAAATCAGAAGTTCACCACTGTGTGTGTGGAAAGCCATAGAAAACTTCCACTAAGTCCAAACTTGAGAAACTCAAAGCAAAACTAGCTAACACCCCCGTCAAACTAGAGATAAATGATACTCATAAGATGTACCCTACAAACGTGAACTATCCCGAAAAAGATGATCGAATATATCTAGGGCCTTTCTGAAATACTCAGGAGGATAATCCCTACAACATATCTCATCGGTTTCTACCTGGGGATAAGATAGACGATAGCTTAGTCATTTATTCATTTCATAACAATTCTTAGTTGATTTAACTTGTTCACTTATAAACACACATCAGAATGAGCTCTTGCCCTGTCATAGCAGAATAGGATATTCGAGATATACCCTACCTTACTCCAATCATAAGGCAGCCTTCTTCCGATCGTCGTGAGCTTTAGTCATCATAGTGGTATAGGACATTTCGAGATAATGCCCTATCGCACCCGAATCATCGACCAGCTTCCGACACACCCAAATACTTCTTTATTAACTCAACTTTTCCATTTGACAATAAGCTACGTGTTACTTATCACATTCAAACCTTAGATATTCACAGTACAACATACTTTGGACCTAAATACAAACTATCATAAATCTCAAGATATACACGTAGCACTAAGCACATGACTTATAAGAAAATCAGAAATCACTAATCCAAAAGGGGTATAACTGCATATATTAGCTCATCATTCACTATGGCTCGTAAAAAATAGATAAGGTGAAACAACTAACTTACTAAACATATGATATATAGCTTGGATGACTATAAAAATAACGAACTAAGATTATGCATTTGCTTACTCGGGACAAAACAAAAACAAGAATGTCGGAAAATTTGAAAATTTATCGCTCATTTTTGCATAGAAACATATTGATATAAGCAAATGTGTAGATACATATCGAACATTCCCCTCCCCCACACTTAAAGATCAACATGTCCTCATGTTGTGCAGAACGAAAGAAAAGATAAAAGACTTAGCTGATCTCAAACGTCGGTCAGGCCGGAGCCTACACAGTGACACTCAAAACTCGTAACCAGACAATGTAGCTCGACAAAACCGCTAAAAACACACCTGCACGACTTGACAGACACGGAAACATCTCGGGGAAAACGGGGAATTATACCAGCATGAAAAGAGATATCAAAATCAAGATAAAGCAAAAGGTAAAGCATGTAATACATCCAGAAAGTATAAACAAAGGAGAAATGGAAGTGCGGATGCCGTATAGCTTACATGATCCATCGAAAATAAAGAGTAGCAATAGCAAAATTACAATGAATCATCTAAGGATAAATGTGAAAACAAAATAACCACAAATTCCAGAATAAAACAAAGAAGATCAAGGATGGCTCGGCGCCGCAGAATCATCAGCCGAAGGATCAGAGGAGGGTCCAGAAGGTGGTGCCGTAGTCACATCCACCGAAGTCAGCTGCTCTCACGGAAGATGACTCAGACTCATCTAAAACGTCTGCTATGGCCTGCTTGATCTCATCAGAGTAAAGAAAGTCAATAGTGCTCGGAGTGAAGATTCTGTCATCCCTCGGCTTCCGGCCGTCACTGATACACTTCAGAATCGTCAAAATGTTGTTTTGAGAAGTCCTTATGTCCTCCATCCAGTTTCGGACACTGTTGCCCATACTCAGCCGCATCCGGACCGAAGGAGATAAAGTAGGAAGGGAGGATGGGCGAGGCGGTGCGGAAGATGAACCAGGCTCACGTGCTATCTCAGCCTCAGTCTCAGTCTGACCTGAAGATTTTACTTTCTCCCTCTGCAAGAACCTAGGATTCTTTGGTTTGTGATCGGTCTTGTACTCGGGAACTCCAGCATCTTGACTGAGACCGTGTATCAAATGTGGACATATCAAGCATCGTGTGTATACCTTCTGATTCATAGAAATCTCATCGAAAATCGCTTGCCCTACATCAACATTGAGCTTGAAGTTCAAGGCATATAGCATCCCAAGGTCACCAATGTGGAAGTGAGTCAGGTTGTTCTTAGGTAACAACCGGTTCTGAATAAACCGACATTGGACCTTCCAATCTTCCGTCCAACTCGTAGTGATCAATTCCTTCCTATCCCAAGGTCCAACAGTAATTCCTCCAACGGATCCTCACCGGCATCTTGTTTGGCCTTTATCGCCTCCTTGTAGTCCAACCCATCAAAATGACCCAAACCGCATTTCCCATTGATAATCACTTTGGTGTAAATGGCACCTTAACCCCTCGGACAAGAACCACCCCGGTTCTCAAATCCGTCTCGAACAATATGCATAGAACTCACTTAACGCAGTGTAGCATTGACTGGAGTCCTGGGGTTTTCATCGGTGCTTTCCCACTTCCTATCCTTTAACAAATTTGCACAAATGCGGGGTCCACCTTCGTGTCTAAAATGGCTCTCTCTATCAACATCGTTCGAGTCAGATAATGCTTATTATAGACCTCCATCGCCTTAGGATTGATGAATCTACGAGCAAAAGGAATAGGGATAGCTGGTCTCACTCTCTGTCGAACCGGCTCATCTCCCTCAGGCTCATTGCCTTGCTCACCCCGAGCTTCCGTCGCCCTAGTTTGCATCCTCACTAACGGCTCATCATCAGTTTCAGACCCAGATTCAGGTTCATCTTGCAAAGGAATTCTAGTTTGACCTCTAGGAGGATTCTGACGCTCTCCTATACGAATGCCCTGGTTCGGATTAACTAATGGGGGGTCTATAGTCTTTTTCTTCTTAGCCGGTTCAGTAGCAATTCCCATACCATGCCTCTTTACTACCGCTTTATGTACCATTGTAGACTAAGGATGAACAAACACCAACCCAAAGCCAAATTCAAATACAACCACCCGTTTATCGTCCAAACGGGATTTCCCAAACAATCAAACACCAAACCACATCAAAACAGCAATGCAGACCAACCAATGTCATCCATCAACATCCCATATCACCACAGAACAAGAAACAAGAAAAGAACAAGAAAGAAAAACAAATAAGAAAGAACTCCTATAAAACAGTCGACTCGAAGATCGACTCACAAAAAAAAAAAAAAAAACGCGCAATAATCTAGGAAAAGCTTACAAAATCTTACCAAGAATGAGGATGGGACGATGATAGAACGGATGAGAAGTCCAAACAATGCCAAATTGAACCCAAAAATCAAATTTTTTTTCAAACAGTCGCACCAACTAAATTACTGAATCGGATTAATGGGTGTTTGTTGGAGGATTTGGAGTGGAAAATCAACAAGAAGGGATTGAGAGCTGTTTGTGGGACTTTGAAGCGCCCAATTTGGTGTAGAAACAAGTATTTTAGGGCAAAAGGAGGGCAAAAGTCGGGTTTGAGGATTTGAAATTTTGAAAAAGTGAGTTTCCATCGGGTGAAGATGTATATATAGGCAGATGCTGGACGGGCGTCTAGGAAATCGGACGCACGTTCAGCTGGAGACCACATGAACCGGACGGGCGTCCATATAAACAGACGCTCGTCCAGATACTAAATTTACATACAGCGTTGAAGGAGGTTTCTCAGACAGGCGTCCAAGAATTTTGGACGCTCGTCCAAAAAGTGTGCATGGCGGACGGGCGTCCAGGGCACTGGACGGGCGTCCATAGAGAAAAATTCCAAAATCCATACAATTTAAATTTGAACTTGCATTTTCTTATTAAACTTAAATAAAATTTCAAACATACAAATAAAAATCAACGAAAAACATAAAATCACTAGAAGAAACGCTAAAACCAACAGAAAACAGTGGGTTGCCTCCCACCAAGCGCTCTTGTTTTACGTCGTTTGCTCGACGAAACAACCTAACTAACGCTAGTCTGCAAAAATCTCGTCCCAATCCACCAAACGGATGAGATGGCGAAGCATATCAATAGCAGGAGGGAAATCATAGTCGTCTTGTATGCCCCAGTCATCTCCAGCCACCTCTAAACCTCTAAAATGTGAATCAGTAGTACCGGCGCTAGATCTCACAAGATAGGGTCATTCAGACCGTATATGGACGTCCTATAGCTTCCTGGAGCTCCTCAGTAGTGAAGTCACTACCTCCCGAACAGCGGGGTACAATGAGAACATAGGTGATGGTCTTCGTACGGGTACTAAGCTCAAAATCTACGTGCAAGACTATAGTGCCTCCTGGTCCATCAGCTACTGTAATCAGTGGGATCCGACTAATGATGGGGAACTCCTCCGGAAGAACTCCGTAATCCATATCTAAAAAGCAAACTAACTGACAGATATAAACAGAAAAACTTAGTCAACTAAAACTTAATTAAACTAAAACTTAAATAAATATAACACTAATAGCCTAAACAGAATTTAACTAATATAATAAGGGATATCTAGGATGCCTCCTAGTAGCGCTTTTGGTTAATGTCGTTAGCTCGACACTGTTGAAGTCTAGCCTGGATCCGGCCATTTGACTTTTCTGCCAGCCACTACCTCGTGTAAGCTCTGATCAGTAGTGTGGCCGCAGAAACAGCACCTAACACATGGGGTTAAATTCTTTATAGCTTTCCAGACACGTTTAAACTTCCCCATGGTTGACTTCTTCGTCTTCTGAAGCTTCTGATGACATTTGTGTTGACGCTCCTTCCAATACTCTTCCATATCCCAACTACCAGCTAGAACCTCCTCAGATTGACCAATACCGTCATTCTCAGAAAACAGGTCGGGTGAAAAGTCGTCGAATTCTTCGACTTTTGTAGCACCACATCCAAGGATATCGAGAAACCGAACGGTCAAAGGCTTGTTTGTAGGCTCACCAATGTAGTGTTTGCACCTCTGTCCGTTCACTCGAAACGGTTGGTCACCATAACCTCGTAGTTCTAGAACGCCTCTAGGAATAATCTGGAGAATTTCAAAGGGACCGGACCAACGTGTCCTCAACTTCCCAGGAAACAAATGTAACCTAGAATTGTAAAGAAGAACTTGTTCTCCGACTCAAAATTCTCTCTTCTTAATCTTGGCATCGTGGAGTAGCTTCATCTTATCCTTACTAATCCTGGCACTTTCGTAAGCCTGGAGTCTGAATTCTTCTAGCTCATGTAACTGCTGTAGTCGATGTTTTCCACAAGATTGGGAATCAAAGTTCAGAAACTTTGTAGCCCAATAAGCTCTATGCTCTAACTCGACAGGCAGATGACGTGGTTTCCCGTAGACCATTTGATATGGAGATGTCCCCATAGGGGTTTTATAGGCAGTTCTGTAAGCCCAAAGTACATCATCCAATTTCAAACTCAGTCTTTTTCTATGATCTTTACTGCCTTCTCCAGGATTTTCTTGATGCTTTGGTTGCTCCTTTCAACCTGACCACTAGTCATCGGATGATATGGTGTGCCAGTTTTATGACGAACACCATACTTTTCAAGGACTTTCTCTAGGGGTCGGTTGCAGAAATGCGTCCCTTCATCACTGATCAAGGCTCGTGGACATCCAAACCTCACAAAGATATTTTTCTTAAGAAATTTCAAGACCGTCTTATGATCATTGTGAGGAGTGGCTTGAGCCTCCACCCATTTAGACACATAGTCTACGCAGACTAAGATGTATTTGTTACCGCAAGATGATGGGAATGGTCCCATAAAATCGATACCCCATACATCAAAAACTTCGCATTCGAGAATGGGTTTCAAAGGCATGTCAAAACGCCTTGTCAGAGCACCGGTTCTTTGGCACCTATCACAGGCTTTACAGAAAGCTTTTGTATCTTTAAAGATCGTAGGAACTAACAAATAAACAGAAAACAACAAGGATCCAACAAGTCGAGCATGGAGACAAATAAACAAAACAAAACAAAAGTCAAGCTCGAGACAAATAAACATCCATACAAATATGAAGTATATTCAATAAATTAGAAGTTCACCCGTGTAGTGTGTGCATAGCCATAATAAACTTCCACTAAGTTCCACAATTTGAAAGTTATTCAAACCAAAACTAGCCCGGTTTCCCATCTAAGTTAGAAATATTCAAAAATTATAACAGGCACTTTACAAAACATACATATCCCAAAAATAAATAGTAGAGAATATCTAAAACATTTCTGACAGACTCAGAGGATAATCCCTACAACATATCCTTCAGTTTATACTGGGTATAAGATTAACGATAACTAAGTCCTTACTTATTCATAATAATATATTTCAATATTTTCACTTTTTTCACACTTTTCTAACACACATCAGAATAAGCTTTTGCCCTCATAGCAGAATAGGACATTTCAAGATAATCCCCTACCTTACTCCAATCATAAGGCAGCTATAAACTGACTGTCGTGAGCTTTTGGTCATCATAGTGGAATAGGACATACGTGGTACACCCTACCTCACCCAAATCATAAACCAGCTTCCGACACACACAATTACAATTATGTTTACTTAGAGATTTTCAATGGGCAAAGTGGAAAAGATTATTTTCTAGTAGCCTGCACCACCGAGCCTAACACCTCAAGTAAACAATTTATTACTATTGCAAAGACTTAATCACGTTTCACTTATCACATTCAAACTTACAAATATTCACAAGTATGTCATACTTTAATCCTAGAATACAAACTACTAAACTTTTCAAGAATTGTACATAAGCAAAGAAACATGCTATAATCATCAAAAATCTCCAACTAAAATGGGGTAGGCTTTCAACATTTAGCTCATCATTTACTATGGCATGTGAAAAAGAGTGTCGGGTGAAACAACTAAAATTACTAAATATCTGAGAATATAGAAAAAATGATTATAAACATCGAACAAAGACATGCAATGCTCACTCGGGACAAAAAAAATTTTAAAATTAAGCACTTTTCATAGAAATATAAATGTAAATTGAGCAAACGACTCATAGATACATATAAACCATCCTCTCCCCCCACACTTAGATTGCATCTTGTCCTCAAGTTGTGCGAGAAATAATAAATTAGAGAACTTAGGCGATTGGATCTTTGGCAATTCGGAGGAACCAACAAGAACCAGGATTGCTTGCATAGCTCAAGATGGATCGTGGAGCATCACAGACAACCGAATACATCTTTAAAGTGCACAATAGCTATAGAAAGTATCCTGCATACTTGATTAGTGCAAAAGAGTCTTCGGGAAAAAGAAAAGATTACATATATAAAGCACATGAAGAAAAGGATCATAGAGATTTTTCAACTTAAGCTCAACTAAAGATTGAATACTATACATGAAATACTACAAAGTCGTAGGCTAGGTGCAACTATATGAAAATATACTACAATGCAATCTACATGATATGCAATCCTAAAAATAAAATAAATAAAAAAATAAATTCTCGACAGCTCAGTGAGCAAGTTGACCCCGACAACTCTACGTTGACTACGGCCTATGCAGAAACTAAAATAAAAGCGAGGTAGTATTACGAAACCCGACGATTAACTACGCCAAGAAAAATAAAAGAAAAATAGAAAAACAATGCAGCTAGATGATATGCAGCTAAATGATATGCATCTAAGTGATATGCAAAAATAAAAGAAAATAAAAGAAAGAAAACTAGCCCACTCATTTGCAACATGACATATATAAAATAAACGTCTACCAAATAATGACAGGTTACGATAAACAGCGATCTTTGTTCATTACATGCATGTGAGGCAGACGCGCTTTAAGACTCGTCAAAGGTGATAGCATTATGGAAAACCAACAGTTAGCTATACTAAACAGATATAACTCATAAGGTTTCCATCGTAGCAACGGAAAACCGACAGTTACTACCCAAATGAGTTACAAAAAATAACAAGAAAGCACATAAGTCTCAAAGCTCACAGGATTCATCACAACGATATGTAGCATACGGAAACCGACATTAGCTACTAATTAACACGAAGACCAGTTATAGCATACGAGAACCGACAGTAACTATAACTTGCATAGATGAATCATGCATATAAAAATTAATCAGTTATTTAACATGGATCGGTAGATGGAAAGATGTAAACATGCAAGTTCAGATCATCTACGTAAAAACAATTAGCCACAGAAGCTCAAATTAAAGTATCCATATCAAATAAAGCACTAAAAATCAAATTGATAAGAAATCTGGAACCTGGACTGGCGTTCAATAATTCAAACGGGCGTTTAAAACTTATGCAGGCCGGACGGGCGTTTAGATATATAGACGTCCGTCTGGTTCTTGAAAAAGTAATGTAGCCGATACGTTTTGGAACGGACGAGCGTCCAACAAACCAGACGCTCGTTTACCTGCATGTTAGGGACTGGACGGGCGTTCACTTACCTGAACGCTCGTCCAACAGTCGAATTTGCATACAAAACGCTGGAACAACACGAAAAAACCCTAATTATCCTAACAGTTCATCAACTCAAAACAACCAAAGATCGCGACCTCATCAAATTAAAGCACGAGAGGTTAGACTAGATACAAACAAACATATAGTTCACGTTTCACAAATCGAGTAAAAACTTTTGCACATTCTTAACCCAACGGTTATCGAAACACGGCAAAAATAAAAACTCGATTTGTTAAACGCTACTTTTATTGAAATAAAATAAAAACAAATAAAACGTAACAAAATAGAAAAATTAACGAAAGAAGATTCAACAAAACACCGATTCCCCGGCAACGGCGCCACTTTTGTTGGAGAGATTTTGCATCATTAAAACAAAAGAAAATTTATAAACCTATACTACCATGCAAAACTACCACCTAACCGGCCGAATACCGGGTAGTTGCTAGTAAAGTTGGATAAGTACGGGTATCGATCCTCAGGGAAAAGGGATGTTGAATCTAATCTAATTAATCCTCTCAATTGTTACTAACGAAAACAAATAAACAAGGAACTAACAAATAAACTCATAGAACAAGTAAACTAAATCTAAACTAGAACAAATAATAAAAACCTAAACTAAGGATACATGGGATCAAACATCATACAAACCAAGTGATTTCAATCCTAGTTCATCTCATGATTTTAATTCAAATTGTGGTTTCACCTTTACACGAGATACAAATCACTAATTCCTTAGTGAATTTAATCTCAAGCTATGGATTCCTAATTCCTTAGTGAGTCCAATTTATCAATCTCTCATCTTCCGAATGTTGAGATCGATTTACCAAACAAAACTCGGTGTAGATTCAGGTTAACTCTCGTATTTTAGAATCTAACAACCTTGATAATTAACCAATTAATTTGTCACATAATTAATGATTAAAGATCCTATCTTTCTATGGTGATCTAGTCTACGCAACTTCCGTATGTTGTAAACGTATCAATAGCAAACTGATCTCTCGATCTCATTCACATCATAGCATCAAAATCATAGAATGATACAAAATAAATTAAAGATCATAAAAAACGAATAAGGACTGAATAAATTAAATAAATAAACTCACGTAGTTTGGTACATGATTGAATCCATGAATTGAAAACGGAAGAAAAACGACATCCTAATCTAACCGGATCACCCGAGCACAAGGCTCGGGTGACCGCCTTGAACTCAAAAGTGCGGCTGCTCCTTGTGAAATTCGTGTATAAGAAAATATGGTATGATTAGGGGTTTACATAAGGGCTGTATTTATAGAGGATAGAGGCGGTTTGGCTTAAGTCGGCGCGTTGGACGTCGTGGGCGTGCGTTCTTTGAGAGAAGTCGATCATCCCAGTATCAAATTTACGCCTTGCAACTTCTAAAATTCATATCTTGAGTTGTAGACCTTCAAAAATTATGATCCAAATGTCATAAAAATCTCTCGGAAAACTCTACAACTTTCATTAAGGACTCTTCTTCGTAAAACGCTTTTTGACTAGCCCGTCGAGAGTCGTTCGCGGGATTTTCCCAAGCTTTATTTCATCTTCATCCTCTTGTATCTCTTTCTTTCCACTTTAATCTTCAATCAAACATCATTTAGACCTCTTCCATTCCACATTTGTGCACCTAAAAGATGACAAAACCGAGCAAAACGTAAAACCATACAAAATAGATAATAAAACCACGATATTTACTCGATTTTGCATTTTAACTATTCAAAACGTCATTTGCTCAATTAATCGATTATAAGCTCCAATTCTACGAAAAACATCGATATATGGGGAATATTGATATAAAATATATCCTTATAAAACACTACAAATTGACCCTTAACACCCGGAAACAGTACAAGCGGATAAGGCAAGCCAGTTACTAAAACTTAAGCAGGGTAATCATTTGACGGTATCTCAGTACCAACAAGTTCAATGAGTTGGGAAGGTTTTACCCTGAGCTGATGAAAGTGGAAGAAAGGAAAATGGCCCTTTACAAGGAAGGATTGGATTACGAAATTCAGTCTGGCATGTTGGGATTTACAGCGAGGACTATGGCGGAGTTGTTGAATAAAGCCTTGGAGGTTCAGACCTTCAGGAAGAAGGCTACAGTGGTTATTGGTAACAAGATGAACTTTGGGATGAGTCAAGGCAATTATCGAGGAGCACCGCAACAGAACATTAAGAAGACAACAGCTCCTACAGCAACAAAGGCCCCAAACAGTGCACCTCTGTGTTCCAAGTGCAAGAAGAATCATTCAGGTGAGTGCCGAAAGAACATGAATAGTTGCTACCTTTATGGAGAACCGGGACACTTTCCAAGGAATGTCCCAATGAAGGCAATAAAGGGAGTACAAGCTGAGGAAACGGGAGAAGCGGTCCGAGCCTACCCGTTCGAGTTTTTGGAGCTGATGCTAGGGATGCAGAACCCGAGGATGATGTTATCTCAGGTACCTTGTTTTTGTTGTTTAATTTATTAAGATATTGTTATAGCACGTTTACTCATGCTGTAATTTTATTTAAATGAATGAATATGCACCCTAGGTACGATAATGTTAAATAACCTAGTGGTCAGAGCCTTGTTTGATACGGGAGCGTCTAACACTTTTGTGTTGACCAAGGTAGCTAAGAAGCTGAGTTTACCCTCAGGACCTTTAAGAAACACTTTGGAGATAACCACACCATTAGGAAAGGTAACAAAGGTAACTAGGATGATACCTCAAGTGGAGGTTCGAGTTGGATCTTATCGATACAAGAGCGACTTTACAGTTCTAGACTTTTCAGACTTTGACGTGATTCTTGGGATAGATTGGCTATCTGAGAATTATGTTCACCTATATTTCCGAGAGAAGAGAGTAACCTTTAAGATACCTGGGAAATCAGATAAGACTTATCAGGGTAACATTTACAAGCCTAGTAAGAAGCGACATCCGATAATTTCAGCAGTCAAGGCAATTTGGGCTTGTCAGAAGGGTTGTGAAGGCTACTTGTTGTACGTAGTGGATGTGGAACAAGTGAAGCCCAAGCTAGAAGAAACTCCTGTAGTGAGAGAGTACCCTGAGGTATTTCCGGAAGAGTTACCGGGAAACATGCCGGATAGGGAAATTAAATTTGAGATCAAGTTGATACCGGGAGCGGCACCAGTTGCTAAGGTACCCTATAGAATGGCACCGGTGAGCTGAAGGAATTAAAAGCACAGCTTAAGGATATGCTTGAGAGGAATATAATTCAGCCCAGCACCTCACCTTGGGGACCCTCTGTTTTGTTCGTGAAGAAGAATGATGGTAGCATGAGGATGTGCATCGATTACAGAGCACTGAATAACCTTACCATCAAGAATAAGTACCCCTTACCGAGGATAGATGACCTGTTTAACCAGTTTCAAGGCAAGAAAGTGTTCTCTAAGATTGATCTTAGGTCTGGTTATCATCAGTTGAAGATCAAGGTGGCAGATATACCGAAGACGGCTTTTAGTACGAGGTATGGACATTAAGAGTTCTTAGTCATGCCTTTTGGACTCACTAATGCTCTATCTGCATTTATGGATTTGATGCAGTGAGTTTTCATGCCATAGCTGGATAAGTTTGTGATAGTGTTCATAGACGATATCCTAGTATACTCTAAGGATGACAAAGAACATGAGGAACACTTAAGGATAGTGTTGGATACCTTGAAGAAGAACCAGTTGTTCGCTAAGTTCTCTAAATATGACTTTTGGTTGAAGCAAGTCAGTTTCTTGGGTCATGTCATTTCTGGAGATGGCATACAAGTTGATCCAACAAAGATTGAGGCAGTTGAGAATTGGCCTAGACCTACCACAGTTTCAGAAGTAAGGAGCTTTCTTGGTTTGGCTGGCTACTATAGGAAGTTCGTGCAAGACTTTTCGAAGATAGCTACTCCACTCACTAAGCTTACACAGAAGAATGTAAAGTTCGAATGGACTAGCGAGTGTGATAAAGCTTTTCACACCTTGAAGGATAGGTTGACTACGGCCCCAGTGTTGACAGTTCCAGAGATCTTTGATAACTATGATGTCTACACGGATGCCTCTTAGGTTGTGTGTTGATGCAAGGAGGGAAAGTGATTTCTTATGCATATAGGCAGTTGAAGGTGCATGAGAAGAACTACCCGACACATGACTTAGAGTTGGCAGCAGTAGTGTTCGCCTTAAAGACTTGGAGGCACTACTTGTACGGAGTTAAGGCAAGGATCTTCACCGACCACAAAAGTTTAAAGTACTTCTTTACACAGGAGAATCTGAAAATGAGACAGAGAAGTTGGTTAGAGTTCGTGAAGGACTACGAATTGGATATTCAGTACCATCGAGGCAAAGCCAATGTAGTGGCGGATGCTTTAAGCAGGAAACCAGTGTTTGCAGTTTCAAGCGTCGAAGATGTGGCAGAAAGGTTAGATGGGTTGGAAATCAGTAGGTTTGATCAGATTGTGGATCGACAGTTTGTGGCGCCATTGTTATCAAGATCTGAGATGATGGATGATATTCGGGAGAAGCAAGATGAAGACCCGGTTTTGGTCGATTTGAAGCGAGTTGCTAGAGAAAAGCCTACAGTGGGTTACGTTTTGGACAAGAATGGAAATCTTTGGTTCCAAGACCGTCTGTGTGTGCCTAATGTTGTTGACCTAAGGCAGAGAATTATGGAAGAGGCACATAGGATTGCTTTTGCAGGTCATCCAGGAGCTACAAAGATGTACAGAGACTTGGAGGAGAGGTTTTGGTGGCCCTCGATGAAGGTAGAGATAGAAAAGTTCGTGGCAGAATGTGATATTTGTCAAAAAGTAAAAGCAGAGCATAGAAGACCAGGAGGAATGCTTAAGCCTTTGGATATCCCCGAGTGGAAATGGGATAAGATCACGATGGACTTCATCACCGGTTTACCATGGACAAGAAGTGGACATGATGCGATTTGGGTAATTGTGGATAGATTGACCAAATCTGCCCATTTCTTACCGTATAAGGTTGATATGTCTTTGAAGAAGATGACAACACTGTATCTGGATAATATAGTGAAGCTACACGGAGTTCCTATCTCGATAGTTTTGGATCGTGATTCGAGGTTCGTCAGTCGGTTTTGGAAGAGTTTACAAGGAGCTTTTGAAACCAAGTTGGATTTGAGTACGGCTTTTCATCCTCAGACAGATGGACAATCTGAGAGGACCATCCAAACACTCGAGGATATGTTGAGAGCTTGTGTGTTGGAAGTAGGCGGATCATGGAATGATTACCTACCGGTAGAAGAGTTTGCCTACAACAACAGTTATCATGCAAGCGTATGCAGACCACCGTTTGAAGCCTTGTATGGGAGAAGATGTCGGACGCCACTGTTTTGGGATGAAGTCGGGGAAAGACAGATCACAGGGCCAGAGTTGGTTGAACAAGCTAAGGAAAGGGTTCAGTTGGTTAAGAAGAATCTGAAGGCAGCTCAAGACAGGCAGAAAAGTTGGGCAGACGTTAGAAGAAGACCACTTGAGTTTGAAGTCGGTGATAGAGTATATCTACGAGCTTCACCGATGAAGGGAGTGAAACGCTTTGGACAAAAGGGAAAGCTAAGTCTAATGTATGTTGGACCGTTTGAAATTCTGGAAAGGATTGGACCGTTGGCTTACAAGCTTAAATTACCGGAATCGATGTCAAGGGTCCATAATGTGTTCCACGTTTCAATGTTGAAGAAGTGTTTGACGAGGAATGATGTTGAAACTATGGTTGATCCGGAAGTTCTCCAAGACAATCTTGCTTATGATGAGAGACCGATCATGATTTTGGACCGGAAAGAAAAGATGATTAAGAGACGGGTGATCCCATTGGTTCTGGTTCAGTGGAGCAATCATTCACCTGAGGAGGCAACTTGGGAAGTTGAAGATGATATGATCAGTGAATTCCAAGAGTTTGTTGATCTACCAGGTATGTTCTAGTTTCGAGGACGAAACTCCTTTTAAGGGGGGAGGAATGTAATATTTCGATTTTCGGGAAATGGCAGGCGTGTCATTTTGCGAAAATGAAATATTATTATTTCTTTTCTTTTATGGGAGTTAAGTATTTAATTGAGTATATATATATATATATATATATATATATATATATATATATATATATATATATATATATATATATTCAAATATGTATATGATTTAAAGGGAATATTCGTTTTTAGTAATTAGGGATAAATAAGGAAAAAGGATTTATAAGAAATTGGTATTTAAGGAAAATTGACACAGATTAATCCCATAACCTAAACATTAAATCAGAAAATTTAGTTTACATGCTCTTCTTCTCTGCGGTTTTGAGAAGAGAAAGGGGCCAAGAGAGTTTTCACGATTTCTTAGGCAAAGCTTTACCCTTTTCAGATCGGACGAGAGATTTGGGAACAGTCGTGAGAAGAGCACCGTTTGGATATCAATTCGTGGGAAGTGTAGAAGACTTTTCAAGGCTATTTGTATCAGTTTTTGGCTGCAAATAGGTAAGAGGCTCTTCCTATGATCTCAATTATCGTTTGTAGGGTTTAGATCATGATTTAGGATGTTTTAATGCTAGGAAGATGTGTCTTTTGGTAGATCAATGATCATAGATGCTATGGTTTGATTAGATGTGTTTTTCTGTGTTTTACTGGGTATAATTCGATGTTAATTAGGTTAGAAACGGATTAGGAATTGCGTTTTGAAGATTTTAGTGTTTTGGGAAAAACCCAGGCAAACGAGCATTCGCACTAGGCAAACGGGCGTTTGCGATCATAGCAGCTCAAACGGGCGTTTGCACAAGGCAGACGGGCATTTGGGGATAGACTTTTGGTTCAGGATGTAGCCATTTTTTACGGACGGGTGTTTGGGGTTAGTGGACGGGCGTTCGAGGCCAAACGGGCGTCCATAGGATGTCAAACGGGCGTTTGACCTGTTTTACCTTGTTTTTACTGTCTCATCGTCTCAGCTTAGTTTCAGGCTTCATAATCATGTTATTATTGTTTTAAATCCTTAATTCGTGATACGCGAAAATTTCATAAACATAAACAAGCCTGAATTGAGCTTCTGATTTGTTCAGTTTAAACACCGAATGTACTCTTAAAGGGAGTTGAAGTTCGGATCCGTCAGAAGGGAATGATAGGCTTGTGCTTTGATGAATTAATATTCATCAATGTCTGTGTAATTGCTAGGTTTTTTCTATGTCTAGTGGTCTAGGAATAGAGTAGTCTAGGTGAGGGAGACTAAGTGAAAACACTTAGGTGGTTAGTTAATCATCCTAATAAATACGTACTTGACTAGTAAAAGATTAAACAACATGTCTCTCTTGGATAGGCACCAGTCTATATCGTGATGTATGTGCTACCTCTGAAGGTGGGAGAACCCGTAGGTCAAAAAAACCACAATTTCGGGGGACTCCACTGAGATGTGTGTACTATCGGAGTCTACCTATTCTAGACTTCGTAGATATTTGTGTGATCCACTAATATGTTGCCAAGAGTGTCCCAAAAGTTGATACGCGTAGTGCCTTTGAGTGCGTTTGTAACATAGATAAGTTAAGTAGAAACGTTTAGTCATAACATGTTGATGGACATGTAATGAACCCCAGATTGAGTCGGTCACACATAAACAACTAAACTTTTAAGTATCTTTTCTTTATAAACTATAATTGTTGTCATAGCTTCTCTTTCTTATTAAGTACGTTGTACTTAACTCAAATGCATGTTCTTATGTGTGTTTGGGGGTGAGAAGATGAACAGGTTGATTACGTTTACGAGGAGGAGTTCGATGACGACGTTTGACGACGCCTCATTGAAGACTTTACATTTATTTATTTCGTTATTCATTTATTAGACTGTTTTAGTGTTGGTTTAGACTTTTGGTCTTTCGAGACTTGTAGTACCATTATGTTTCTTTTGAGAATATTGTACATTTCTTTTGGATTTCGTAATTTCCTTGAATGTAATAAGTTACAATTCCATCTTTAGATTTCATTTCTATTCTTGGAGGTTTGGAATTTTTATACCCGAGTCTTTTGCTTCCGTTTGCTTAATTTTGATACGACGTATTAGAGGCTTACGTATAAAGTGAATTTATTTTTATTTTATACGTGCCGAACGTTCCTTTTCCGGATAAGGACTCGGTGTCCGGGAACGGGGCGTTACATTATTAAAAAAAAAACTATTTTTAAAAGTGTAAAAAAGGATAGTATTAACTGATCGACCAATGACATGAACCGTGATCTGAACTGTACGGTAACATGACAGAACCGTCAATTCATGAATTAACCATTCATGAACACGTGGGTCACTGATCAAAACTGTCAAATTGACGCTTCAATCGAATTTTGAATATAGTTGATGTTCATATCATTTAAATACAAATATGACGTTACAATAAATCGTTTATCCCTTGTCCCCTTGTAACGCCATATAATCCATACTTATTTTACAACTTTCATTTTCGGGATTATTTTAATTTTCATTTGATTAATTATTTATAAAATTAATATTTTTAAGTGTGAAAAAATATTATTTGTCCAATGATGTAAAACGTGATACATATCATATCGAACCGTGATTAGACCATCTATTCATAAACTTTCGGGTCACCAACTAAAGCCGTAAATCTAGCGAATCATTCAATGTTTAAGTATAGTTGTTTTTTATATTATTAAAATGCATGATATATGACATTCCAATAAATCATTTACCTCTTATCCATTTTTAACCCAATTTTCTACCTATAAATTGATATTATTTTTACTTTTATTTGAATATTTTTTTATAAAACAAACTATTTTAAATGTGTGAAATAATAGAATATCATTTGAGTAATAATCTGAACCGTGATTGTAGAAAAATCGTGACAGAACCATCGGCTCATGGTCACCGACCAAAACCAACAAACTGGCAGTTCGGTCGAATATTGTGTATAGTTGATGTTTATATCATTAGAATATATTTATGACATTACAATAAATCCTTTACCCCTTACTCATTTTAAACACCGTAATCCATACTTACTATAATTTTATGACAAAATAACAAGTTGATGCCAATTTAAGTTCAATTCGATTACAAACACCAAATGGATATTATTTTCAGTTTGATTCAATTAATTTTTTAAATTATTTTTTATGTGTTTGAAAATAAATAATAGATGTTTTTTTTAAATGAAATAATAGATGTTGACTTATGACTTGAAACGTGATATGTAATGTATCGAACCATGACCGAACCGTCTATTCATGGCCCAATGGGTCACCAACCAAAACCGTCACTCTGGCAGTTTAGTGGTTTTGTATGTGTAATTGATGTTTATATAATTGAAATACAAATATGACATTACAATAAATCCACTACCCCTTTATCCTCTTTAAATCCCCTATAATCCAAACCTATTATAATTCAATGACCAAATACCAACTTGATGTTAATTGAAGTTCAATTCAAGTACAAACATCAAACAATTTCAAGTTCGATTTGATTAATATCAAGTGTGTGAAAAAAAAGATACTTGACAAATGACCCAAATTTTAACTAGAACCGTTGGTTCATGAACCACTATTTATAATGAAGCATTTGAGAACCGACAAAAACCATTGAATTGGCGGGTTAATCAATTATTGAACTATGAGATGAAGATTTGAACTGAATAATTGTTGACCTATAATACGATGTTGGAATTCAACGACATGGGTTGAAAATTGAGAGCGGCACATTGTATTACAAGTTTATAAGCAATAATTCTAAAAATCTAAGGGTCAATGGTTAATTTTAAATAATTAGGGGGTTAATTAGTGCATATTAGTATTTAATATTTTTTTAATAGCATAAAAAATACCTAGAATATTTTTAGCGGTCAAGTGACCCATATACACCCTCTTTAACGCCGTCCCCGTGTGCGTGTATATGCATATACATACATATATACATATATATATATACATATATATATATATATATATATATATATATATATATATATATATATATATATATATATATATGTGTGTGTGTGTGTGTGTGTGTGTGTGCGCGCGCACCCAGTTAGTTAACAAGTTATAATAGTTATTCCTAATTTAAATGTAATAATGTTATCCTAATTATCAATAATATCACGATGAAAATATTTTGAAAGATCTACAATTTTAGGCATAAATTAATATGACACAAATTTTGTAGAATAACTAACCAAATAAAAAAAGGATTTTTTTCTTGATATGAAAAACAAAAATAGCTTGAAGTGCATTTGTTAAAAAAAAACACGTTCTTCATTTTTTTTAGTCGAACGTAGTACTTATTTTTTTATTTTAAAACACACACGTTCTTGACAAGATAAAAAAAAAGGATACTGTTTGACTTAGCATTATTTTAGGGTTTTGTATTTACTTTTGTAGCGCCTTCTTTCTTCTTCTTTTTTGAGAAATGAGCACCTTCTTTTTTTAGCGCCTCTTTTTTCTACCAAAATTTTCACGCTTTTCTTTCCCACAAAAACTGAAAACACACATTCCCACTTATAATTATACTCCTTAAATGTGATAAGAAAAAAAATTCAACTCTTAAATTATAACACAATCTGATCGAAACAATAATCTTTACATAGATAATCACCTTCAAACACCCTTTCAAAGCACGGTTAACCTAGAAAAGTTCTACAAACCTTCGAGCACCCTTTCAAAGTATGGTTCTCCTAGAAAATTTCCACAATTGTTGCAGATAACAAGGAACTCGAGCGCATTTCAAGGGTGGATTGCATTTGATCTCCATCAAGGTAACACACGAATACAAACAACTGTTAATCAAGGTAAATATCGATTTTTCCCAAAAACTATCCCCTTTTGATCCACCTTCAATGTCCGATTAAAAAAACATAGCTCATACCACCAAAATTACATGATTTCCTACCATGATTATGCAAAACGAGGGTGAAAAAACATATGTACGAATACACCATCACTGCAATACCCGAACAAACTTTTGATTTCCACCAAGAAAAAATCTGAAATCGATGCACTAGCATTTCTTGACTAAAAAAAACACAAGATTTCCTATTACAATGACGTATTTAGAGGGAAATATGTGCAAATCTGAAGGAAAAAAAATCTGAATTTGATCTAAAATTTTAACTATATATTCGTGCTTGGCCTGTAAAGATTCAGACTTGCTCATTGTTTTCGCTTCTTCTTCCTCTAGCCATTTCTTAGACGCCACACTTCACTTCCATTATCCTTCTCTTCTGCAAATTTAATTATATTTTTTGAAAGAGAAATTGGATTGTTCTGAAAGCCTTGTTGTTCGAGTGCTGTTCCATAGCCTTATTTCGTTGTGTTTCTTTAGATTGATAATGCAGATGGTTAATTTGCATAAAGATTGTTTTTGGGTTTTTTTTCCTTTGAAAAAGAATTGACGATTTTGCTTGATTTTCTGTTGAATTTTTGGAAAAATTTCAGGAAATCAATGTGCCAGTTAACTACATGTCCCGTACATTTATTTGAGGGTAATTTGGTAGATATATTGTGCATTTGTCCTCAAGAACATTGCAAAATTAAAATTGTCCTATTTTTCTATTTTAGTACTTTATGTCTCCTTTCGTTCCTTTCTTCCTCCTTTTTTCCCCTTTCTCTTTCCCTTTTTCACATGTGTTTAATTAAATCAAAATTATCAATAATTATCGAGATTTGTTTTTTTATATTAATATTCAACACCATAAGTTAATGATAATTATATTAAAAAAATTGATTGCATTCTAAAAGGTTTCACAAATTTCCTGATAACAAAATGATCAAGTTATGTTACTTGTATTATAATAAAAGGTTTGAATGTTGTAAGTTGGAAAAAAAATAAATTGTTGAAGATAAAGTGACACTGCTGCAAGTTAGAGATTTTTTTACTTTAACTTTGAGGGAACAATAGCCTTCAGTTAAATAAGGTTTAATTTGTATCAAATTGTTATGTTATGGTATTTTTAGTTTGGGAAGGTTTTAAAGTATGTCGTAAATAAGCCAATTTGTATGGTGATTCTTATTTCTCTTGTTTATGTCAGTTCTTGTTTTGATGGTTGAATGCATGGCCACATTATACGATTCTTCGCTCAAACGTTAAGCTCACTTGTATTTTTATTTTATTTCATATTCTTTTGGTGATATTTCATAAAATTAATTTTTATTGATATGTGTTGTCGTGAATACTTGTTTGTTTTCTTCTCAATAGATGCAGGATAAAGCAATGAAGAGGAAACAGAGACGGAAGAGTTGCATTTGAAAGGTAAAATATACATTCATATCATACATATTACAATATTTTTCTAATAAATTCTACAAATTTTCATACCATTCAACTTACCTTCTGTAGGACATACTTATGTTATTGGGATTGAAAGTTATTGAGATTGGACGCTTGTTCTTTTTCAGGAGGAAAATAGTTGCGTTTTTAGTATTGGACGCATTAATCTCTTAAAGATCGTTTCGTTTTCGTTTTTCTAGTTAATTTCAACTTATTGTCAGATTGAATGTTTGGAAAATAATCGTTTGTTGGTGTTTCGTATTCATTTCCTTCATTTCAACATCAACCTATATGTTCATATTCTGAATAATTTTATTTCCTCCCATGTCTTTGTTCAAATGTGGATTATTATTATATATGAATGTCATGTAAGAATATTAGTAGTTCAGTCGTATATTGATAAAAAAAGACATAAACATGTTGAACAATTCAGTTACTTTAAGACAATGCACAAAAAGACTCTTAATAAATTTTTGACAAGCATATTACATGTCACAAAAGTGCCATTAAAGCAAAACCGATATTTTCAAAATGTGACATACAATGTTCCATACAAATTTTGTGAGATTACTGACAATAAAAATTAGTGTCGGTAAACTACAATTTAAAAAACCACGTCAAATGGAAACGAATGCCGGTTTAGTGCCAAAAACATGTGTCCCTCTTTATGAAAAGTGTCGGTAGATTTGCCACAAAATACGTGTGACAATTAAAATAAGCGTCGAGAAAATGCCACAAAGTTATGTTGGTCACATTAATCAAGTGCCGGAAAAACCGTCGTAAAATCTTTCGACATATTACAAAAGCGTCAGCAAAGTGCCACAAATAAAACATGCGTCATTTTGACTATATGCCATATAATCGCCGCAAAAACTTCCCGGCATAACAAAAAACTGCCGCAAAATATTGCCGACATCACTATTGACGACATTTAAATAAGCGCCATTTTATGTGCCGAGATTGCTTTTTACGGCACTTATTTTCAATTTCCCGGCCTTTATATTGCGCCGTCCATACATGTTTGCTAAATATCTTTCTATTATATTCTTTTGGTGTTGATTAGTTGGGAAAAAAAGAAAATTATTTAGAATTTGTGCAATCTTATATGATATGGATTTGAGTAGAATTCATCTTTTGAGCAGAACTAGGCATATGTATTTGATGGTATTCAAGATTAAGCATTAGAGGCGAATCAAGGAACCCGTACTTACTCTGTTCATTTTCTTGCATGCTAAATAGCCAATGTGACGGAATACTCATCCATAAGTATGGGAATGGGAAAAATAATTGAATATTTTGATGTCAAGATTTTTGGGATTTTGCCTCAATTTGTCATTTCACTTTGAGCTGCAATTGATGTAAATTTTTGTTCTCATTTAACATTATGATTTCACATTGGATTGTTTCATTTTGTATTTGTGATCAATGCAAGACTTAAATAATGTATCCAACTTGTAGGATGTTCTGGATGTAAGAACAAGAAGTGGCATTTTAGCAATCTAGTCAAGCTAGAGCAAGAAAATTTTATGCTGTAGAAGCTACCAAGATGACTGATCATGCAAGAGAACTCATCAAGGCGAACTAGCTAGAGCATGTTGTAGAAGTGATAGAAGGATCAATGGAAGATATTACTCTTCCTGAGAAAGGTTTTCCTTTTATATTTTGTTTTTCCTCCTTTTCATTAAAGGCATATAGGATGTTGTAGTACGTAAGAATTTTTTGGAAGTAGGTATTTTGCAGTTACGACTAAAAAAATGTGTTTTTTTAGGATGTGATATTAGAAAATCCTTTAAATACACATCTATATGTTACTTATCTTTTTGAAATAATCTATCGTTGTGTGTATTAATGTATTTGATTAATATAAAGCATATGAAGATGTAAATCTTTTATGCTCAAGATTACAAAAAAAGTACAAAAATATTGTTCCAATTTAGTGATGGGTCAATTGCCGTATAATGAGGAGATGTATCATTATTCTTGGAGCTATTGGCCTTTTAATGAGGAGATGTACCAACATATTTCATTATTTAATGAGGAGCAATTGGATTTTTAATGATGAGATGTACCATAATTATTTCATGATTTAATGTGGAGAAAATGGCCATTTAATGAAGAGTTATGTTGTATTGAATTTTTATTTAATGAGGAGTAAATGAATACATAATGAGGAGATTAGTTGTCATTAAAAACAATTTTAATGAGGAGCAAATATTCTCGTTAAATGTATGATTTAATTAATGAGGAGATCCACTTCTTCTCCTTATATATCTTTAGCGGCGGAAGCTGTAATGAGGATTGATTTCTCCTCATTAAAAGCCTATAATGAGGAGAAATAAACAATTTATGAGAGGAATTCTCCTCATTAAAAGCCAAATTTCTAGTAGTGATCTTAATTTATTCAGAAAGAACCTTTGGCAGGATGCCTGCCATAGCTTATATCCTTTGGGGATTAAAACAAACCTCTAGGTCATTTCAAAGTCATATATTTTAATATGTGGACTTGACTAGAATGTTGATAACTCTTTCGTAGACTAGGCATCAATATTAGTAAAGTAGAATGTAGATTAGTGTTTGTGAATGGTAACACTGAAACTGTTGGAAACAACATGGGTGTGTTATCTGAAGTCATAGTCTAACATGCCATCAGGCTATTTTCTAAAAGAATTTGACTGACTCGAATTCTCGAAAATAATCAATTGGCAATTGCCATAGAGGAATGCAACATTCAACGATGTAGTCTACCCTACCTCTTAGGAATGCTTGTCTAAACCTGCGACTGAATACTAAATGGGATGTTTAGTGAATCCTCAAGTATCTTAGGGAGAATGAGGAATTATATGCTAGTATATTCAGGTGCAAACTAGAATATAAGTGATAACACTGATTCTGGCTTTAGGTCAGATTGAGGATGGTCGTTAAATCGATCTCGGTCTCAGTGTTTACTCATGTGATAAAGTATTATCCAGTAAGCCGATACCACCTCATTGTGAAAAAATATTGGAGAGGTAGCTCATAAGGATTTTGCAATCACTAGAGGTCATAAGAATATTGAAATCGTACCACCAGATTAGATGGAAAGGCGACGTTTCGATCCCAAAGATTGACTCAAGCCGCCAACCTACCTGATCAGTGTACCAAGTCACATGGTTTTCGGATTCTAAGTACGCGCCGGGTCATAGAATTACTAAGATGCGCTTGGAGGGTATGAATCTTGGGGATATGTCTCACTTGTTTTGAGCAAGTGGGAGAATGTTGTAGATATAGATATAAAGGGTGTGCTCTAAAACAATTAATCCACTTGCCTTTCGTGCAAGTGGGAGATTGTTAGGTGTATTGCCCGAAAGACAATTATATAATTGTTTTAGGACAGAATTAATAATTCATCTTATTATATACATGTATGCTTAAAATTAAGACACTATTGAAAACCCTAAGTACCTCGTTTATGTAGTCACATAACTCAGTGTATGGCTATACACAAGAGGATTGAGTTAGTGAGATGTACTTAAAATTGATTTAGTCCGTAGCATTTATTAATCTGAGTACGGGTCTCATGTTAATTTGCTATTAGTGATCCCAGAACACTTTACGGTGTGACAGTCTTATCCGGACTGTCGGTAATAGGGTACCTAGTGGGGCATTTATATATGATGATAATCATATAGGGATGGACCGATTTGATTTGCGTTCTCGATATAATTCCGTGATCGAGAAGTCTTATCGAATCACAAGATGATCATATATGGATTAATCTCAATCCTGAGGTGATCACAGACGAGATTGGACTAGGGTAGGGTTTGATGTGTTAGTAAGGATCACTTCTTAGTATGTGGTCCAACACTTCTCGTTGACTCTATTTTAGGATGAGTGAGTAGTCTGTGCTATCACAGATATGGAATCCATTCCTTCCCTCGGAAAGTAGACATACTGATTCCCTTATTTGTTAATCCTAGAAAGCGATCGATGGCGCGATTCATATTATATTAGTTATGAACTAATTGATCACTAGGGGTTAATGGTAAATAAGGATAAGATGTTTCGAGAAGAGTTTACGGAGATATCCCCGAATCAAACGAAGCGATCTATAGAGGATTTATCCGTATGTAATGATTATATCGGTGGGCGTTTATCAACTCATAGTTGAGTATAAGTTATCTATATTCGGCGAGTTTTTCGGGTTTATGGTGGTGTAATCCGGAATTAATAGATTGAATATTATTGTTCGGTCTGACGGATGATATTATTTAATTTATTGTAGCTACTGAATATGGGTCCATGGTCCCCGACGTGGCTCCTAATATAGCATATATGTTTTCTCGTCGTTTCACCTCAATTAATATTAAATGGTTGGATTGGACTATTTAATAGATATGTGGATTAATTGTTTAGTTGGACTAAATGATTAAATACATGGAAAAGATTTTTTTCGTGGACTCGGCCCAATATGTGAAAAATGCGTGTATCCTAGTATTTACCTAGGGTTGGCGCATTTGTTGTTAAATAATTAGAAAGAAATTGGTTTTCTTGGATAATTATTTAATGTATGATTTAATCATTTATTTGTTCAGTGATAAATCATGGAATATTAGATAAAATATTTATTTATCCTAATTTGTTTGGGATATATTATATATTTATCTTATATTTAAAATATGGATTATTATAATAATTATCTTTTAATTATTAAATCCTTGGAGGACATGGATTTCTCTCCTATATAAAGAGAGTTCTCCCAAGCCTCAATACATCACATATAATGCGACATACATGAGTGTTGGAAGCTTAGAATTTTCGGCTTCAACACTAGGGTTTCGAGTTGGGATAATCCTCGGGATTATTCCGGTAGCATATCGAGGAGGTCCGGCGGCTTGAAACACCATCCACCTGGTGGTGCTTGGAGACACACATTGCAAGACTTTGGCTTCTCAACTAGGCTCTCAACTAGCTTGGATTGACCTTTTGTTCTTGGCGTTCTTGCACCATAAAAAGGTTAGAAATCTAACCCCCTCGTAGGTTAGATCTTTTATTTATGTATTTTGATTCTTTAGATCTAGATCTTGTACTTTCCGCTGCGTAATCGGGTGGATCTTTGATCCATCCGACGATATTACATCCTACAGATTATTCATTAACTGCTGCAATCCCGTTATTGATTACATCCCACTATTTAACTCAAAAATTATATTGTTCCATTCGTAAAATTAGAAATGATGTAGAAACATTAGTTCATAAAGCCAAAAGAGTATGGCGATCTTTGGAAATCGTTGGGTATTAATTACAGGGCCTCTTGATCCTAGTGACAATCTATTTAAGACTCAAGAACACTAAAGACGATGTAACAAGGGGTGATTTGTGTGGGGATTAGACTTGATATGAGATATTGTATCTGAAGCTACCTACGTATCCTGTGTATTAGTCAGGGATCAAGTCTTTCGTAGTTCCTTAAGGATTGTTTATATAGAGAGCGTCTCACCCGTTTTCTTGTCCAACAAGGATTCTAATTCTTCATCCCTATGGATTATCTCATGTAAATCCCTTTGATTTATGGATAATCAAGGACATGTTTGAATGTTAGGATCATAGTCTTTATGATTTAAGATTATTTCCATATTTATCTTACATATTTTGCACATGGGCAATATCATATAAGAAAGGCTTTGGACGACTTACGTCCAGCCCCCCGAGGCCACTATGGACTGTACTATGTAGACCCAAGCTCTCCAGCAAACTAGCCAACCAACAGTGGTGCTGTTCGGAAGAATGGGTAAGACCTCCCACCTGGGGTTCAGGTCTGCCCTTAGGCATAAAGTGGGGCTCCTGGCCCATAATGTTGCAGTTTATCCGTATTCATTTATTGTTTGATCAATTAGGAGATGACATGTGGCGACTCTCAGTTCGACCCTCATCATAAGCCCCTTAGATCTGGTTGAACTAATCATTGTGAGGTCGGATCTGTTAAAGGTGCTGCTCAGTCACTGTCATCTATACTTGTCTTTGATTTTGACACTTGTCCCTGTTGTAAAAGTTCACATACTTGAAAATTTGTTTGTGCAGGTGTCCCTTGTAGGCTAGGAGGCCGTTGCGAGATTTACTGCGCTTTCTGCCATTGAGGCAAAGTTGAAGAAGTAAATCTCCAAACTAGAGAAAAAGGCTTCTGAACATGTACATCGGCTCAAAGGCGTGACTAAGTCCAAGGACCAAGAAATTAGAGTTCTCAAGGAGCAGTTCCAGGCTTAGGTGGCTGTACTGACGGCTTTGGGAGCCGAGTATTTGAGGGAGGCGAGTGGAGCAAGTTGTTATGAGCTCTGGTGACAAGACCGCACTTGAAGCTACTTCTTCCGGCCAAATTGATCAGGTGATTAGGGATTACAAGGCTTCGTCGGCTGCTACTTCTGCTTCAATTGCTACTGCCGAGCTGCCTTCGGCCAATGTTTTCTGTGGAGAATCTTACTCCTATTATAGAGTTAGGGCAGAACTCAGCCCTAACACATATTAGGTTTTTGAGCTTGTGCTTTTGCTTTGAAAGTTTCAAAATTATAACATGTACTATATTTTTATGACATGTGCAAATTTTTGCATTTTTGCAAGTTTTCTTTCCTTACCATTGTTTTATATCCTTCCCTTAGTTGTTGTCTTATTCATAATACTTGTGCACAACAGCTTCCAGCTGCTACATATTCTTTTCAGCTTTTGAAGTTGATATAGATCTCTGCTTTTTGTTAAACCGTGATACTAGTCTGCTCCCTAGCATCAGACATGTGCCTGAAGTGCTTTTTCTTTTAACTTTACATCCAACATAGTCTGAATCTGAATAAGATATCAACTTGAATCCACCATCTTTTGCATACCAAATTCCCACATTTACTCTATGCTTTGGATATTTGATGATTCTCTTTACTGCTCGTAAATGAGATCCTTTAGGTCGAGATTGAAATCTTGCACATACTCCTAGTGCAAATGCTATATCAGGTTTGCTTTCAGTTAGATAGAGTAATGATCCAATAATCCCTCTGTATAGCTTTTGATCAACATCATTTCCATTTTCACCCTTCCCAAGTATGGTTTTTGCACACATAGGTGTTCCAGAAGTTCCACTAGTGTCCAAACCATATTTGCTGATCAAGTCCTTTGTATATTTTGCTTGATTTATAAAGATGCCATCCTTCATCTATTTCACTTGCAATCCAAGTTGAGTTCTCCCATCATGCTTATTTGGAATTTTGTTTTCATTAGTTTTGCAAATTTATCACATAGCTTCTCATCTTCTGATCCAAATATGATATCATCCACATATATTTGGACAAGTAGAGTGCTTGATCCATCTTGTAGCTTGAAAAGATTCTTATCAATTGTTCCTATGCTGAATCCATTGATTGTCAAGAATTGTGAAAGTGTCTCATACCAGGCCCTAGGTGCCCGTTTGAGTCCATACAAAGCCTTCTTGAGCTTGTACACTTTGTCTTATTTTCCTTTGATTTGAAAACCAGGTGGTTGTTCCTCATATACCTCTTCATCCAGAAATCCATTCAGAAATGCACTTTTGACATCCATCTGATATACTTTGAAATCTTTATGAGCTGCAAATGCCAGGAATAGTCTGATTGCTTCCAATCTTGCAACTGGTGCAAAGGTTTTATCATAGTCTATGCCTTCTGCTTGTGAAAATCCTTTTGCTACCAATCTTTCTTTGTTTCTGACAATTACTCATTGTTCATCCATCTTGTTCTGAATACCCATTTTATCCCAATGATATTCACCATATCTGGTCTGTCAACAAGTTCCTAGACTTCATTTCTTTCAAATTCATTGAGTTGTTCTTGCATAGTTGTAATCCAATCAGCATCTTGGATTGCATCATCTATTTTCTTTGGTTCCACCTGTGACATAAAACAAGTTAACATGCTTTGCAATTGTCTTCTGGTTCTTACACATGCATGAACATCTCCAATGACTTGTTCTTCTGCATGATCTCTAAGCCAGTTTATGTCAGGTGCCAATTTTGTATGTGCTGCCTCTTATGCTGATGTATTTGCTGGTGCTTCATCTTCTTGGTAATCAACTGCATCTTTTATCATTGCGGTTGGTATCTCTACCTCTTCATAAGATGATCCAGAACCTGGTTTTGTTGTCTTTGTTTCCTCTAGAGTGTGTAAATCTTCACAACTGGTATTAGGTTCATAAAAAACAACATGTATTGATTCTTCAATCACCAAAGTCATTTTGTTCGAGATTATGAAAGTTTTTCTTGTGTCTCGAGTATCGCATGAAAATTGCGCTTCATCATCATTTTCATCAAAAGTGTGTAGTGGTTGGTTTGTTTAAAGCAAAACATTTTGCACCAAACATATGTAAGTATGATATATTAGGTTTTCTTCAGTTCTACACTTCATATGGAGTTTTGCTGTGGAATATGTTGATGATTGATCTGTTTTGTGTATAACATGCTGTATTTGCTACTTCTGCCCAAAATCTTTTTGGTAGTCCTCCTTCTGCTATCATAGATCTGACAGCTTCTTTGAGAGTTATGTTTCTTCTTTCTACTACTCCATTTTTATTTGGTGTTCCTGCCACTGAATGTTGGTGTAGAACACCATTTTCTTCACAGTAAGTTCAGATTACTTAATTCTTGAATTATGTACCTCTATATGATCTTATCTTGATACACTTTCTTGCTTTTTGACATTCCAGCATCTTGTTTCACTCTCTAATATATAAGAGGTGACCTATTCTCATATTGTCCTTTTTATCCACAGCCAGTCTTACTCTGGTATCTCCTGAATCCAAAGGATTGTTTATGAATTGGTCTCCTTTTGTAGATTAGGGGTGGAACATTCCAATCATCTTCTGAGGGGTAAAGTCTGCCCTTACCATTAAGTATGCTTTTGCCTTTAATCGGCTACTGGTAAGATGATTTACTTTGCTGGCTTACTGCATTGGTTTTTGACTTCACTGATGCAGGATGAGTAGTTGATATAATGATCTGTCTTTTTTCTGAATTAGGGTCCGAGATTCATATTTGTGCTGGCCATTGTTTCTTTCCTCATCATGACTATTGTATCCAAGACCTGATCTGGATCCAAACCTTTTTGAGGGTTTTGTAAGCTGGTGCAGAAACCTTCTCTAATGGCAAGGTAGTTTTCTTTGCTGGTTTGTTATCATCAGATGTTTGACCATCTGTTGTTTGTTGAACAACTAAGTTAATTTCCATACGTGTTAAGTGATATTTTTGAATATCCAGTTCTCTTTTTAGTCTCTCATTTTCCATTCTTAGATCCTTACATTCTTGTTCCAAATTTTCATGATTCAATTGAATTTCTTCAAATCTGCTCATGAGATTTTGAATCAAGTTTGTAGAATCTAGAAGAAATGGTAGATTGTGCAGTGTCAGATGTAAATGCACTAGATGAAGATACACTAGATAGTACCTATGTTTCTTCAATTTCTTTAGCCATCATACATAGGCAAGCTTTGTCATTGTTCGAGCTGGTGTCTTCACCACCATCTGAGTCATTTTCAGATGACTATGCTGCTTCTCTATCTTCACTACTAGTTTCAGCCTTTAGTGCCTTTTTGCTCTTCCTTTAGTCTGATGATTTGTATCTTTTCTTTTCTTCATCTTTGTCATTCACATCTGGACAATCAGCTTTGAAGTGACTATTCTTTTTTCAATTAAAACATCTTCCTTCATCATCCTCCTTCTTAATATCTCTGTTCGAAGATGTCTTTTGGTTTGATGATGAACTTCCTTTCAATTACCTTTTCTTGAATCTATCAAACTTTCTGATCAGCAAAGGCCAGTTGTTCCTTCAGTTCTTGTCTCTCTTTGTTGGCTGAGTCAATTGGTTGACTTTATTGTGGTGCAATCAGGGCACTGGTCATGATGCCTCTGTGTGTTCACCATCCTCATTGTTTAACTCAAACTCATGACCTGTTAGTTGTGATATTAGGGTCATGGTATCAGTGTTTGCAAGATCTATAGTGCCCTTAAGCACAAATGTGATTTTTGGACATAATTTAAGTTTTAATGATGAGTGTCAGACTAGCTGTTATAGAGCAAAGGCAAAAAGTTGTCTAGATTAAATGTATAGGTTTACTAGAGTTTGATCTTGGTATTGGTTTGATCGAATAAGAAATGTAATCTGGTCAGCTGACTTTATCAGTAGACCTGTCTAAGTAAGTTGGGTATCTAGGGTAGTAGAGTGTCTAGGAACCTACTGATGATTTAAGGCTGATGGTTCAAACTAAGTTATTGAAGGCTATAGGATCAAAATTACTATTTAAATTCAAGGATATGGAATCAGAATTTAGGGAAGTCTGTGATGATCTAAAATGATTACATATACCTTGAATACAAGGTCTAACTTCCATAAGTTAAGTGGTGATTGGAACATAGTTATGTTCAAAATGGTGTAATCTAACTTCACAATAAAAAGTTAGGTGAGAAGCAGTCAGCTGAAGTGTTATTAAAACACAACAGACTTAAATCAGCTGACAGATATACACATCAATAGACTGATATGGATCAGGTGTCTATTGAATGGAAATCTCGATTTAATCAAAGTTTACATTGGAAGATTAAATGGATAAAGATGGATTACAAGCCTTGATTTTGTCAACAAATCAATGGTGAAGAATAAAGGAACGTGGGAAAGATTCAGACCTTTATCCAATGGTTAGAAGTCAAATGATGGATAGTCTAAAAACTGTCAAAAAGCTGACTGACACTGTCAGTACTATGAGTAGAGGTAAAAATCAAAGTCAAGATGGTGACAAGTCAGAAATGGCTATAGTTGTAATTGAAACAGAAGTCATAGGATTCACACCTACAAATAGGGGACTCCTAACTCGGATTGAAGATGATAAACTACATTAGAATCCATATGAAGAAATCAAATTTTGGAGCAAGAAAATACCCTGCTGACATATACTAAGCTTAAATTTGATGATCAAGAAATAACTTCAAGTGTAACCTGCTATCAAGTTACATCAAGTATATACACTTGAAGACCTCAAGCTGCTAATCAATTCATCATGATCAAAGGCTACTGAAAGCTGAATCACTTACTTGATTCTACTATTCTTTTGCAAAGAAGTTTGTTGAAGACAGAGAAGCGCTTTTGGAAGTGTCAAGAACTGTTGCTTGTGGTGGAGCTGGTGAAGTTGAAATCCTACCCTTGAAGGACCAGTGGCATAATTTGGAGCAGCAATCCTACCTATTTCAAGTGTTCAGTTTGTGAAACCATAGTCATGCTGAAGGACAAATAGTTTAGGGATCATTGTAATAGCAACCTCAAGAATATCTAGCAAATTTCCTCCAACATCACCGGAGAAGACTGGTCTGACAAGATTACACCACCTGGAACAACTATAAATCTTTCCTACTTTACTTTACTGCACTTACTTTCTGCATTTTAGTTTATAAGCATACTGATCACATCAACCTACTGAAACTAGCAACTGAATCACACTACATGTACTACTGAGTACCCAATACTTAGTATCATATTTGAAACAACAAGTAATAAGTCTTAATTTGATATATGCCGCTGCAACAGACTCAAGAGCTTCAATAGTCATCAGACTACTAACCTTGCTGAGTTTGTCAACTCCAAAAAGGTTTAAGTGTTAAGTTTATTCACCCCCCCCATCTAAACTTAACCAAAGCCTTTTCAAGGGACCAACATTTGGTATCGGAGCAGTGCTTATGTTCTGAAGTAATCCAACTTGTTGTGCTGGTGAAAACTCTTTGAAAACTTTCTCATGTTTCTGATTTTCAAAGCTTTGCATCATGGCTAACAATCAGTATGCTAGGACTATGTTGATGTTCTCTCTAGATCGTTTTGATGAGTATAAACGTCGTATGCAGGCTTTTCTAGCTGCAACACATGATGAAATGATGGATGTGCTGATTGATGGACCATTCTAAAGCAATAATTGTGGATGGTCAAACTCAGATTGTTTCAAAGCAAAAAAGAGAGTGGGGTACTGAAGATAGAAAAAGAGAAAACCTCAACAATATTGCTATTTATATCATTTATAGAATATTGGATTGAAATATGTATACGAAGGTTAAATATAGGAACTTTGGGAAAGATTGCAACTAATTTGTGAAGGCACTGATGCAATCAAGAAAAACAAGATCAGTGTAGCCAAACAAAAGTTCCAAGATTTAAAAATGAAATCAAATTAAACCATTGAGCAGATGGAATCTAGATTCAATGCAATCATGGATGAACTCACCCTGCTGAATGTGGTCAATACAAAAGAAGAAATCAATACAAGAATCCCTAAAGATCTTCAAAAGATGTGTGGGAAATTAAGGTTACTGCCATGGAAGTGTCCGGGAGACTACATGAAGAAGACACCTTCAAATTGTTTTAAAGCTTATGAGTTCAGTAAGGATCTTGTTCCAAATACTGAAAAAGAAGAACCAAAGACTACTGCACTGGCTGCTGCACAAAGTGAAGAATCATCAAGTGTTCAAGAATATTTGCTGGATGAAATGCAAGAGCAAATAGCCTTGTTGAGTAAGAAAATAAGAATGACAAAAACTAGGAAAGGAGTTTCAAGGAATTTCACCAAGAAATCAAGTGTAAAGAAAAAGGATGAATCAAAGAAAGATCACGACTTCTTGTGCTTTCATTGCAAGAAACTAGGACACTTCAAACCTGACTGTCCTGATTTGAAACAAAAGAAGGATCCACACTATTTATGCTTCAACTGCAAGAAACCTGGACATTTTAGACCTGAATGTCCAGACCTGCTGAAGAACAAAAGTCCGCAGAGAAGATCTGGCCAGAAAGCTTTGGTTGCTGGTGATGAATCAGGATATGAAGTTGAATATGAAAAAGGAAATGAATCTGATGATACTACACTTATTGCACAATTGGATGATAATGCTTTGATGGCCAATAGGGATGAAACTGAGGAGGTATACAATTCTGTATTTATAAACACTCCTGCTGAAAGTGATAGTGAATCTACTTGTGGTTCAAGCCTCAAAACTTATAACAGGGAAGAACCTTTGGATGCCAACCTTAATCAACTAAGGAAAATACAATCGGGTTATGAGATTGTGAAGGCTGAAAAATAGGCACTTCAAGCGGAAATTCAAAGATAAATGCTTAATTAAGAACACTCAAAGGTAAGGAAAAGGATTATGGACAGAATCAACAAAAGTCTGCTATACCTTCAGTAGCTAGTGAATCTGCTGTACAATCCAGTTCCACCTCTGCATTCAAATCTGGAATGCCTTCTGGTGATAGAACAAGCCTTGGATTTGAAAATTAACAATCTTTTAAGGGTGGATCTAGCATGGCTACTGAACTTAGTACCAAAATTTGTCCTGAGTTTGTACCTGCATAAGATCCAACTCCCTAAAAGGTTGTTGAGGCAGTATAACCTGCTGAGAATGCTTCAAGGAAGCAAAATCAGAAGTCAAAAGAGACAGCAATTCCAAACAAAAAGGGTGCATCCAAGGGTAGGACTGCTAGACCTTCTAGACCTGCTGATAGCAGACCTGCTGTATAGTCTATTGGACAAGAAAAAGGGAAACGACAGAAATATGCCAAAGATAAGAATGCAAAACCTAAGAATGTTAATCATTCAAGGGATACTTATCTCAGCTGCAAAGGCAGATTGTTCCCCACTGATGAAGATTGTAATATTCCTGCCCCTACTTCTAGAAACATTAGATATAACCATAATTCTAGGCCTAAACCTCAGCAGTGGAATCAACAGAGGACTCAACAGAGGACTTACTTAAGACCTCAGTAGAGATCTCAACAGACTCCACAACACAAAGCTGCTTTTAACAGACAGAAATCCTATGGTTATTAAAATGCTTCTAACAAAAGAAATCACTTGAAACAGCACTTTGTACCAAAAGTCTAGAAACCATATGTGAATCCTACACAACCAAATGTTAGACTTTATGGAAAAGTAGGATACTATTGGTCCTTTGGAAAGGCTAACACAAGTTTAGAGGGAGGGGGGTGAATAAACTCGTCACCAAAAACTTTCCCAAAACTGAAAGTACCCCAGGAACTGAGTTTCTACTAAACTCAAACTGAACTAAAAAACTGATGCTCAATTCAGTTTTGTTCCTATCCTTTAATCTTGCAAAGGAGTTAACAAATTCAGTTTAGCCGATGCTATAATTGAACTAACTTGCAGTGGATAAGATTAAGCCTTTTGGGCAATAGATGTGTCAATAAAATCTAAGTCTCCTACGTATCAGTTCTGTGCTGACTCAGTGTCTGAAGTTTGTTAGGTGTAGTGATAAAATGATTATGCAATAAAGTAATCATAGCACAAATATAAATGCGTAAAGTAAATCAACACAGAGTTTGTTTATGGAAGTTCCGGGTGGTGTAATCCCGTACGTCTCCCCTTCTCCTATGGTGTATGAGGTATCACTAGAATCTTGAGATAATTGTTACAAAATCCTAGCTCAATGATAGTGCTGCACGACACCCAAGTTTCACTATCTACACATAATGAAGAAAGGTGTGATTGCTCCCTTCACTCTGCACACTGATCCTTTGAAGGTGGAATGACTCCTTCACCAGCTCACCACTAACACAAACACAGTCCGAAAACTGCACCAACAGCTGTGGCAACCAAGTTGCAACCGTATGAGGAAAGGTGGAGTTGCCCTCCTCAAACTATGCACAACCAACCCTTTACTGACCTGCTTGTCCATATTTACTATTTTTTTGGTGTTTAAGTTTCATTCATTTTCTTAAGCAACCTATTATCTTAAGTTATGTGTTAATGAGTCAGATCTTAGTTGAGCATTAGTTTTCTATATCTTCTATGTTATGGCTGCAATCCATCTGACTAGGTCTTATTTGCATTTGCATTCTATGCATTTTCTTTATATGATCTTTATGCATAAGTCTGAGTGTCCTATTTGTTTCAAATCTATAGAAAACAAGCAGGAGAATTATTAGCAACAATGTTAAGATTATCATTGCCATCACACATTGTCTCCATGATCGCATCCATTGGACTTCTGCTTAGCAACTCTCTTGACTCGAAGATCAAATGCGAATATAGAACGAGCAAAGGTGAGTTGATATTTTCTTTTTCATACATTTTCTTCATTTCCATCCTCATTTGCTTCTTTTTTTTCTAGTTCTGTTTGCCCAATTCTTGTTTTCTATCATGATGGTGGTCGAATGAGTGTTGACATGCCTATGTGCTTTTTTATCTATTCATATTCTTATGATTATGTCCTGAGAAATCAAGTCTGCTACAATTTTTGTATATTATCTATTATGATGCTACATGTTTATCTAAGTGTCCTCGTTAGCTCTGTTCAACTATAGATAAGTTTATTTCATAACGTTGTTTTTCGGAACAAGCACCACTTTGAAGGAAAGGTATGGCCTCTATTCATGTTTAATTTAGTTACTTTTATATGCAACAAAACAGACCTTTAGCGACACTTTCTTTGTGGCAGTTTGATAAATGTTGTAAATTTGCCGGCATAAGGTACTAATTTCCGTAAAAGTACAGCGTTTTGGCGACATATTATTTTGTGTAGTGAGTCCCGACATTTAACCGGAAATCATTGTTACTGTCACAAATTTGTCGCATTTTTTGTGGCGGATTATTTTTATGTCGTATAGAATACGTCACATTTACGACACACTGGATATATGTCAAAAATGTTATGAAAATATTGTGGCATTTGAACATAATTCCACCAAATACCCGACATTTCTCAAATTGCCACTTGTTATGCATTTAAAAAACGATGCTAGCTATGGTACGAAAATGCGCTATATCAAAAGCGTTTTCATAACACTATATCAAAATGCGCTATAAATTAAAAATGATGTACGAAATAATATGTACCTTATCATGGTACTTCATCATAAATTCAAACTAAACACACACACACACACAAAAATAAATCATAACAATATATATCTTCATCTATCATTTTTTCAAGTAGGGCCAAATTTAAAAAAAAATGTTAAAAAACTTGCAGCAGCCAGGTTTTTAACAAATGACCTCAAGTATAGTAGTAATATTTCTAACCAGTTGAACTAAATAAGCAAGTACACTAGAATTTGTCTGAAATAATATACATACACAATCTTTAATATTATTAGAGGGGTATTTTAGTAATTTCGCACGAAAAGTTGAGTGGGGTCCATGCACCTCCCCCCTTAACACGTTGGGTCCGTCGGGGTATGCATACCATAAGTAGATGGCCGAAAACCCCACGTCAATAGGCTTTTCTCTTATAAAGGTGCACGCTTGTGCATTTGTGTAAATGAAAGTGGGTTGTTAGTGCGTGTTCAACGGATGCGATGCTATTAAACGACTTCATCTTTGTTATGGTTGTAAGTTAACCAAGCTACTCGTACTCCACTCGTAGAGAAGTTTGACTCGATTCGTTTTTTTTAGTTCGAGCTCGAGTCGTGCAACTCAAATTGTTACCCGAGCCATTTTCAACCTTGAAACTATAATAACCAAGTAGCTCATTGATTAATCGATCTACATTAAATAATGGTAAAAAGTATTGTATAACTTGATAAGTGATTAGGGTTTGATTCTTGTTAGATGTAAAAACAATATATATATTTTTTGTTAACGTTTTTTTAGAAGTGCCTACATCAATATTTGGCCCTGAGCCTAAATTTGGACATAGACGCCCCTGGTGGAGTACCAATGGAGCCATGGCCCCGAGCTCCCCAAAATCAATGAATTTAATGGCCCTACAAAATTTTAACTTAATAGTATAAATATATTGCATTTTTTAAATTAAATAATGTATTGTTTTAATGGTAAGCAGTATGGTATAACTTTGTAAGTGACTAGAGTTCGATTCTTGTTAGAGGCAAAAACAATATTTTTTTTTGGTTAACATTTTTTTAGAAAAGTCTAAAACAATATTTGGCATCGAGTCTAAATTTGGACATGGACGTCCTGCTTAAATATTAGTAATATTAATATAATTATAAAAAATTTAAGAAAAATCTTTTTTTCTTTTAAAATTTGAGGTGGTGCTGAGACCACCCCCCCATATACGTGAGTTAGATGACAAAATGAATAAAAAAATAGATTGCAGTAATCTTTGGGGATAAAAGATGGAAGTCTGGCGCAAAAAAATGTGAGATTAAATATCATGAAAATGTTTTTTTTTTAATATCAGGAAAATGTGTTTGAAAAGTTTAAAGTTTTTTTTAATCTTTAAATAGTTTCATTTCTAATGGGATTTCTTTTTTCTTTTAGAGCTCTCAAATCTTTTGTGGGAATAAAAAATTGCGCTTTATCCACGAAAAAAAAACAAACAAACAAACAGTTACGCTAACCGTGTAGTGTCCGAAGTGTGTATTTTTATTTTATTTTTAATTATTATAAATCAGTTGTGGTTTCTTTTCTTTTTACTAACAAAAGACTTTTTTTACAAATAAACAATTTTTTTATTAATACACTTTAAGAAAATTTTATTTATCACAACCCAACGTTTTTTTTCTTTATTAACCATATTTGAGATATAAAGCAAGAGTTTATAATTACATATTTTATATTTTGTATAATTTTCTCTACAAAGAAATAAATACGTAAAAAATCACAATTCATGCTATCACATTAACTTATCTTTAAAAATATATTAGTTTTTATAAAACTCTTAGAGCACTTGCAGTAAATATTGTAAATCCCTAAACAATAGTATTTTAAAGATTTCAACATTCAGATTTAGGAAAATTAGCACTGTAGTTGATACTCTACATTTTACCGTAAACTACAGATTCTGTAAAATTTACTTTACATCTACCGCATTTTTGCAGATTCTGTAAATTTTTCTTTATATATAACTAATTATGTAAAATAAAGAATCTGATGCATTTTATCTTAGATAGAGATTCTGTAAACTAGAAAATGTGTATTTAAAACTATAAAATAGAGTATTCTCTTAGAGTATCTGATGCAAGTGCTCTTATATACTTTGAAATTTCTTTTTTTTTGAGTAAATATACTTTAAAAATTTCTCACGGTTATATATTTGATAACATTAATGTGTCAGTAGGGGCCACCTCTAGAAATCCTCTAGTAGGGACGAAACTGGGACAAGTCTTGTCCATCCTGGCGAGAACGTCAGTCCCAAATAACTGTTACAAAATCCTAGCTCAATGATAGTCCTTCACGACACCCTAGTTTCAATGTCTACACATAATGAAGAAAGGTGTGATTGCTCCCTTCACTCTCCACACTGATCCTTCGGAGGTGGAATGACTCCTTCACCAGCTCACCACTAACACAAACATAGTCCGCAAACTGCACCAACAGTTGTGGCAACCAAGTTGCAACCGTATGAGGAAAGGTGGAGTTGCTCTCCTCAAACTATGCACAGCCAACCCTTTACTGACCTGCTTGTCCATATTTACTATTTTTTTGGAGTTTAAGTTTCTTTCATGTTCTTAAGCAACCTATTATCTTAAGTTATGTGTTAATGAGTCAGATCTTAGTTGAGCATTAGTTTTCTATATCTGCTATGTTATGGCTGCAATCCATCTGACTAGGTCTTATTTGCATTTGCGTTCTATGCATTTTCTTCATATGATCTTTATGCATAAGTCTGAGTGTCCTATTTGTTTCAAATCTATAGAAAACAAGCAGGAGAATTATTAGCAACAATGTTAAGATTATCATTGCCATCACACATTGTCCTGTTGACTGCATCCATTGGACTTCTGCTTAGCAACTCTCTTGACTCGAAGATCAAATGTGAATATAGAACGAGCAAAGGTGAGTTGATATTTTCTTTTTCATACATTTTCTTGATTTCCATCCTCATTTGCTTCTTTTTTTTCTAGTTCTGTTTGCCCAATTCTTGTTTTCTATCATGAGGGTGGTCGAATGAGTGTTGACCTGCCTATGTGCTTTTTTATCTATTCATATTCTTATGATTATGTCTTGAGAAATCAAGTATGCTACAATTGTTGTATGTTATCTATTATGATGCTACATGTTTAGCTAAGTGTCCTCGTTAGCTCTATTCAACTATAGATAAGTTTATTTCATAACGTTGTTTTTCGGAACAAGCACCACTTTGAAGGAAAGGTATGGCCTCTATTCATGTTTAATTTAGTTACTTTTATATGCAACAAAACAGACCTTTAGCGACACTTTCTTTGTGGCAGTGTGATAAATGTTGTAAATTTGCCGGCATAAGGTACTAATTTCCGTAAAAGTACAGCGTTTTGGCGACATATTATTTTGTGTAGTGAGTCCCGACATTTAACCGGAAATCATTGTTACTGTCACAAATTTGTCGCATTTTTTGTGGCGGATTATTTTTATGTCGTATAGAATAAGTCACATTTACGACACACTGGATATATGTCACAAATGTTATGAAAATATCGTGGCATTTGAACATAATTCCACCAAATACCCGACATTTCTCAAATTGCCACTTGTTATGCATTTAAAAAACGATGCTAGCTATGGTGTTTTTTATTTTGCAATAATATAAAGCGTTTTCATAACACTATATCAAAATGCGCTATAAATTAAAAATGATATAAGAAATAATATGTATCTTATCATGGTACTTCATCATAAATTCAAACTAAACACACGCACACACACAAAAATAAATCAAAACAATATATATCTTCATCTATCATTTTTTCCACTAGGGCCAAATTTAAAAAAAAAATGTTAAAAAACATGCAGCAGCTAGGTTTTTAACAAATGACCTCAAGTATAGTAGTAATATTTCTAACCAGTTGAACTAAATAAGCAAGTACACTAGAATTTGTCTGAAATAATATACATACACAATCTTTTTTATTATTAGAGTGGTATTTTAGTAATTTCGCATGAAAAGTTGAGTGGGGTCCGTGCACCTCCCCCCTCTTAACACGTTGGGTCCGTCCCTGTATGCATACCATAAGTAGATGGCCGAAAACCCCACGTCAATAGGCTTTTCTCTTATAAAGGTGCACACTTGTGCATTTGTGTAAATGAAAGTGGGTTGTTAGTGCGTGTTAACGGATACGATGCTATTAAACGACTTCATCTTTGTTATGGTTGTAAGTTAACCAAGCTACTCGTACTCCACTCGTAGAGAAGTTTGACTCGATTCGTTTTTTTAGTTCGAGCTCGAGTCGTGCAACTCAAATAGTTACCCGAGCCATTTTCAAGCTTCAAACTATAGTAACCAAGTAGCTCATTGGTTAATCGATCTACATTAAATAATGGTAAATAGTATTGTATAACTTGATAAGTGATTAGGGTTTGATTCTTGTTAGATGTAAAAACAATATATATATTTTTTGTTAACGTTTTTTTAGAAGTGACTACATCAATATTTGGCCCCGAGACTAAATTTGGACATAGACGCCCCTGGTGGAGTACCAATGGGGCCATGGCCCCGAGCCCCCCAAAATCTATGAATTTAAGGGCCCCGCAAAATTTTAACTTAATAGTATATATATATATTGCATTTTTTAAATTAAATAATGTATTGTTTTAATGGTAAGCAGTATGGTATAACTTCGTAAGTGACTAGAGTTCGATTCTTGTTAGAGGCAAAAACAATTTTATTTTTTTGGTTAACATTTTTTTAGAAAAGTCTAAAACAATATTTGGTCTTGAGTCTAAATTTGGACATGGACGCCCTGCTTAAATATTAGTAATATTAATATAATTATAAAAAATTTATGAAAAATCATTTTTTCTTTTAAAATTTGAGGTGGTGCTGAGACCCCCCCATGTACGTGATTTAGATGACAAAATGAAAAAAAAATAGATTGCAGTAATCTTTGGGGTTAAAAGATGGAAGTCTGGCGCAAAAAAATGTGAGATTAAATATCATGAAAATGTGTTTTTTTTTAATATCAGGAAAATGTGTTTGAAAAGTTTAAAGTTTTTTTTTAATCTTTAAATAGTTTCATTTCTAATGGGATTTCTTTTTTCTTTTTAGAGCTCTCAAATCTTAGGTGGGAATAAAAAATTGCGCTTTATCCACGAAAAAAAAACAAACAAACAGTTACGCTAACCGTGTAGTGTCCGAAGTGTGTATTTGTATTTTATTTTGAATTATTATAAATCAGTTGTGGTTTCTTTTCTTTTTTTCTTTTTACTAACAAAAGACTTTTTTTTCAAATAAACAATATTTTTATTAATACACTTTAAGAAATTATTATTTATCACAACGCAACATTTTTTCTTTATTAACCATATTTGAGATATAAAGTATGAGTTTATAATTACATATTTTATATTTTGTATAATTTTCTCTACAAAGAAATAAATACGTAAAAAATCACAATTCCTGCTGTCACATTAACTTATCTTTAAAAATATATTAGTTTTTATACAACTCTTAGAGCACTTGCAATAAATACTGTAATCCCTTAACAACAGTATTTTAGAGATTTCAACATTCAGATTTAGGAAAATTAGCACTGCAGTTGATACTCTACATTTTACCGTAAACTACAGATTCTGTAAAATTTACTTTACATCTACCGCATTTATGCAGATTCTGTAAATTTTTCTTTATATATAACTAATTATGTAAAATAAAGAATCTGATGCATTTTATCTTAGATAGAGATTCTGTAAACTAGAAAATGTGTATTTAAAACTATAAAATAGAGTATTCTCTTAGAGTACTTTGAATTTTTTTTTGAGTAAATATACTTTGAAAATTTGTCACGGTTATATATTTGATAACATTAATGTGTCAGTAGGGGCCATCTCTAGAAATCCTCTAGTAGGGACGAAACTGGGACAAGTCTTGTCCATCCTGGCGAGAACGTCAGTCCTATATAAGGGGAATGTAAAGTCCCACAACGGTAAAGTAACTCCTGATCACCCCATATAATTGTGAGACATAAATGTCTTGTCAACTAGGGTTAGCCCTTTTAGACCAAGCGAGGATGGCGGTCTAAGCTGTTGACCGTACCATTTATGACTCATTTAGTGCTACCAAGCCTGGGGTCTGAGGGCATTACAGATGCAGTTCAAATCACGGTTAAGGTCGTTGGTCAAGTAATACTTTTTTTACCCGCTTAAAAATAATTTCACTTATAAATAATTGATCGAATCAAACTTCTAATAATATCAAATTAGCTAAAGTTTTAATTACATTTTCTTTAAGAGAACCGGAGTTTGTATTCGTAGAACACGTCGAATAAGAAGAAACAGTTGAATTGACCCCGTACTCGTTCGTGGATCAAACACCTACCGACCAAAACTTTTATCTTCCAGAATATAGTACCGGAAAAACATCACATTAATAAACCTTTTTTGATATGTTTGAAAATTGATAAAATGAACACTTTTAAGGAATGTGGATAGTAATTATACAGTTGAAATATAGATATGAAATTATAATAAATCTTTAACCCCACTATCATCTCTTAACCCCAATAATCCATTATCCATGTGTATTGTAATTCGATGACCAAATAGCTACTTGATGTTAATTGATGATCGATTCCATTATAAACATTAATTGATATTATTTTTAGTTTGATTCGATTAATTATTTATAAAACAAACTATTTTTAAAAGTGTAAAAAAGGATAATATTAACTGATCGACCAATGACATGAACCGTGATCTGAACTGTACGGTAACATGACAGAACCATCAATTCATGAATTAACCATTCATGAACACGTGGGTCACTGATCAAAAGTGTCAAATTGGCGCTTCAATTGAATTTTGAATATAGTTGATGTTCATATCATTTAAATACAAATATTACGTTACAATTAATCGTTTATCCCTTATCCCCTTTTGACGCCATATAATCCATACTTATTTTACAACTTTCATTTTCGGGATTATTTTAATTTTCATTTGATTAATTATTTATAAAATTAATATTTTTAAGTGTGAAAAAATATTATTTGTCCAATGATCTAAAACGTGATACGTATCATATCGAACCGTGATTAGTTCATCTGTTCATAAACTTTCGGGTCACCAACTAAAGCCGTAAATCTAGCGAATCAATCAATGTTTAAGTATAGTTGATTTTTATATTATTAAAATGCATGATATATGACATTCCAATAAATCATTTACCTCTTATCCATTTTTAACCCAATTGTCTACCTATAAATTGATATTATTTTTACTTCTATTTGATTAATTTTTTATAAAACAAACTATTTTAAATGTGTGAAATAATAGAATATCATTTGAGTAATAATCTGAACCGTGATTGTAGCAAAATCGTGACAGAACCATCGGTTCATGGTCACCGACCAAAACCAACAAACTGGCAGTTCGGTCGAATTTTGTGTATAGTTGATGTTTATATCATTAAAATACATATATGTCATTACAATAAATCATTTACCCCTTACTCATTTTAAACACCGTAATCCATACTTACTATAATTTTATGACCAAATAACAAGTTGATGCCAATTTAAGTTCAATTCGATTACAAACACAAAATGGATATTATTTTCAGTTTGATTCAATTAATTTTTTAAATTATTTTTTTATGTGTTTGAAAATAAATAATAGATGTTTTTTTTTGAAATGAAATCATAGATGTTGACTTATGACTTGAAACGTGATATGTAATGTATCGAACCATGACCGAACCGTCTATTCCTGGCCCAATGGGTCACCAACCAAAACCGTCACTCTGGCAGTTTAGTGGTTTTGTATGTGTAATTGATGTTTATATAATTGAAATACAAATATATATGACATTACAAGAAATCCACTACCCCTTTATCCTCGTTAAATCCCCTATAATCCATACCTATTATAATTCAATGACCAAATACCAACTTGATGTTAATTGAAGTTCAATTCAAGTACAAACATAAAAAATTTTAAAGTTCGATTTGATTAATATCAAGTGTGTGAAAAAAAAGATACTTGACAAACGACCCAAATTTTAACTTGAACCGTTGGTTCATGAACCACTATTTATAATGAAGCATTTGAGAACCGACCAAAACCATTGAATTGGCGGGTTAATCAATTATTGAACTATGAGATGAAGATTTGAACTGTGGTCAGATGTAGGCGAATAATTGTTGACCTATATAATACGATGTTGGAATTCAACGACACGGGTTGAAAATTGAGAGCGGCACATTGTATTACAAGTTTATAAGCAATAATTCTAAAAATATAAGGGTCAATGGTTAATATTAAAAAATTAGGGGGTTAATTAGTGCATATTAGTATTTAATCTTTTTTAATAGCTTAAAAAAAACCTAGAATATTTTTTCTTTGTCAAGTGACCCAGATACACCCTCTTTAACGCTGTCCCGTGTGTGTATATGCATATATATACATATATATATATATACATATATATATATATATATATATATATATATATATATATATATATATATATATATATATATATATATATATATATATATATATATATATATGTGCACCCAATTAGTTAACAAGGTATAATAGTTATTCCTAATTTAAATGTAATAATGTTATCCTAATTATCAATAATATCACGATGACAATATTTTGAAAGATCTACAATTTTAGGCATAAATTAATATGACACAAATTTTGTAGAATAACTAACCAAATAAAAAAAGGATTTTTTTCTTGATATGAAAAACAAAAATAGCTTGAAGTGCATTTGTTAAAAAAAAAACACGTTCTTCAATTTTTTTTAGTGGAACGTAGTACTTTTTTTTTTATTTTAAAAATACACACACGTTCTTGACAAGATAAAAATAAAATAAAATAAAGGGATACTGCTTGACTTTGCATTATTTTAGGGTTTTCTATTTCTTTTTGAAGCGCCTTCTTTTTCTTTTTTTTTTTGAGAAATGAGCGCCTTATTTTTTTAGCGCCTTTTTTTTCTACCAAAATTTTCACGCTTTTCTTTCCCACAAAAACTGAAAACACACATTCCCACTTATAATTATACTCCTTAAATGTGAGAAGAAAAAAAATTCAACTCTTAAATTATAACACAATCTGATCGAAACAATAATCTTTACAAAGATAATCACCTTCAAACACCCTTTCAAAGCACGGTTCTCCTAGAAAAGTTCTACAAACCTTTGAACACCCTTTCAAAGTATGGTTCTCCTAGACAATTTCCACAATTATTGCAGATTACAAGGAACTCGAGCGCATTTCAAGGGTGGATTGCATTTGATCTCCGACAAGGTAACACACGAATACAAACAACTATTAATCAAGGTAAATATCGATTTTCCCCAAAAACTATCCCTAGTTGATCCACCTTCAATGTCCGATTAAAAAAACACAGCTCATACCACCAAAATTACATGATTTTCTACCATGATTATGCAAAACGAGGGTGAAAAAACATATGTGCGAATACACCATCACTGCAATACCCGAAAAAACTTTTGATTTCCACCAAGAAAAAATCTGAAATCGATGCACCAGCATTTCTTGACTAAAAAAAACATAAGATTTCTTATTACAATGACGTATTTATAGGGGAATATGTGCAAATCTAAAGGAAAAAAAATCTGAATTTGATCTAGAATTTTAACTATATATTTCGTGCTTGGCCTGTAAAGATTCAGACTTGCTCATTGTTTTCGCTTCTTCTTCCTCTAGCCATTTCTTAGACGCCACACTTCACTTCCATTACCCTTCTCTTTTGCAAATTTGATTATATTTTTTGAAAGAGAAATTGGATTGTTTTGAAAGCCTTGTTGTTCGAGTGCTGTTCCATAGCCTTATTTCGTTGTGTTTCTTTAGATTGATAATGCAAATGGTTAATTTGCATAAAGATTGTTTTTGGGTTTTTTTCCTTCGAAAAAGAATTGACGGTTTTGCTTGACTTTCTGTTGAATTTTTGGAACAATTTCAGGAAATCAACGTGCCAGTTAACTACATGTTCCGTTAGGTGTAGTGCCCGAAAGACAATCGCTACATGGGTTGAGTATAAGTATACATCTATAATCGGGTAGATTTCGGGTTTATGGTGGCGTAATCCCGGAATTAATAATTAATGTACTTTATGTTCGATGAATAATTAATTATTGAGCTACTTCAGTTATAGGTCCATGGTCCCAGTGTGGCTTCGTAATTCGGACTCATAATCTTGTTATTTGGGCCTCATTGATAATTAATTGGTGGACTAATTAATTGATATGCATGGATATTATTTAGTTGAAATTTAAATAATATAATACACATAAAAGACATTTTATGTGGGCTTTTTGACCCAATATGTGGCGCCATTAATGTCCTAATAATTAGAGAGAAATTAGTTTTCTTGGATAATTATTTAACATGTGATTTATCTTTTATTTGTTAAATGATAATTCATGGAATAATAGATAATAATATGATTTATCTTAATTTGTTTGGGATAATCATTTTATTTATCTTTTATTTGGAAAAGGATTAATGTGATAATTATCACTTAATTATTTAATCCTTGGAGGACATTGATTACTCTCCTATATAAAGAGAGTTCTCCCAAGTCTAATAAAAGGTACTATTCACGTCACTATTCACGAGAGAAATTGGCGAAAAATTTGGCCTCTATTCTAGGGTTGAGTTGGAAAAATCTTCGGGATTTTTCTGGTTGCATATCAAGGAGGCTCGTGTATCAAGAAGGGTGTCCACCAACCGCCGTTTGGAGAACACATCGGAAGATCAAGGCTTCTCTTCCCTATATTGGTAACATGATCTTAACCCCCTTGTAGTAGTTTAAGTCCTTTATTTATGTATTGTACCGTGTAAATCGTGATCCATCCGCTGCGTATAGATCTAACTTGGTTAGATCTAAGAACCTGCATCCTTCATGTGGTATCGGAGCCAGGTTCCACGATTTACATAGTATAATCATAATTAAACGATTTAAAGGAGTGGAATTGCATGTAGGTAAATTTAATTTATTGTTCTATGCATTGTTTATGATTGGTTGTCATGGTTGAAGAGATGGATTGGGGGTTGGCACTGTTTACCCGTTAGATCTATTGTAAACTCATATGAACAATGAAAATTCGTTCATATGAGTATAGGAAATTATGTAATTTATTGGTCATTGCAATTTTAATTTCCAGAAAGTAGATCGGTTTAGTAGCTGTTTAGGTTTTTCATTTTTCCCGTTAATCGAGCCGTTAAAAAGAAGATCCCTCCGGTCAGAATCAAGATTGGAAGTTGATGAACAATCCCACAAAATTTGGCGTCGATCAGAGTCCGTTTGGATTTCCGTTCGTTGCTACAAAGAAGCTGCTGTAACAGAAAAACGCATGATTCACAGAAACCCTACCTGTGACTTCTTCGAATTTCTGGGAGAGTTTCGACCGTTGAAACGCAAATCCAACCGGTCATATTGATAAATATGGAGTTCTGGACGTGGAATAAAAATTTCAGGTCGATCGGGTTTCATCTCGATTCCCGATCGGCAGCGGGAAGTCATTGATGCGCTGCTGTAAAAGTCAGATTCAGCAGCAACTTGGGCGGCTCACTGGAGAATATTGACAAGTCAAAGCTCCGATCCAACCGTCCATCTTGAAGTCCAAAGAATGAAGATCAGATCTGGAAAGTTTCGTCCCCGATCCGAGTTCGTTTGATATGCCAATCGTCGAAGATTCTAAACAGATGCAGATTAGGGTTTTATTTTATTTTGAATAGATTAATTCAAAAGTGTCGGCGGTCTATCTCCGGGTGTTTATTTTCCGCACTAGTATACATGTGTAGATTGTATGAATAGAACCGGAAAATTGCCATGACATGCATCATATCATGAATTCCACTCCATATGCATACATGTAGAAATTAATTCGAGGAATTAGTTAGGCATGTATAAAACACGCAATTAGTTTTAATTAATTGTTTGATATTGATTAGAAACTAATTAGGGTAAAAACCGAGGAACACGGGTTTTTCAATCGTCGAGGTTGGGTGATGGATTCTCGGTGAATCCCACTCTGCGAAAGCATAAGGAGTAAAATCCGAAACCTCGTGGTTAAGGTGTTGGATTCTCGGTGAATTCCACCTTACCAGAGCGAGATTACGTTTTGTTCCGTGAGTGTCTCACGAGAAAGTTTGGTGTTTAAGGATTGGATAATCACGGGCAAACAGGTTCGAAAGTGGTTTAACCACGGTTGGGTGGTCAGCAGTAGCTACGGCTCAATCGACTTCACCCTCCACGTGTGGCGTTTGCACGAAGTGCAGCAATCTTGAGCCATCCGAAGAGCCACTCACGGCTCAGCGGAGCTCTCTAGCCTTGACCCGTCCGGACGGTCACATATGTTCTAACGAATAGGTCGGGTGGGCTAGCCCACATAACCGACAACATTCGGGCCTATGATTTATTGTTCCTTAATGTAACATCATGTCCAAAAACGTGATCGATAAACCCACCACTTTTTCAAAATATTGAGTGGGAGCGGAGAGGCGACGGCCGACCCCACGGCCTCTCTTGTTGACACAAGCAGCGTGAGAGAATGGTGGACGCCTCGTGCGGCTTTGATTTTCGCCCCTAAGGAAGGCCTTCGCCGCTATCAAAATTCAAGGCTTGGTCTCCGAAAGGATAGGATTTTGGGTACTCGCCGGGTCAACGACCGACCCTAAGGCGGCACACTGGGTCTACCTAAAAATCGAGGCGATGAGGTCACACTCATAAAAGGTATTTTTGGTAGTACCTTGGTGAAAAAGAAAGGTGATTGACGATCACAAATGAGATGTTCGATTCTCAATCGATCGTCAATATTAATCGAAACCTCTTTGACCTACCCTAAAGCGGCTTTGAGGCATTAGATTAAATCCTTGGAGCAGTAGGATAGACTATAAGTAATTAGTTTATGTTCCTAAAATTTTAGTAGTGTATGATTTGGATTTATTTTTACATCAGTTTTATTTACAACTATTTATATATCTCTACAGGGTACTAGATTGCTAGTGTATGTAAAATTGACTAGTAACGACTTCGTTAAAAGTGGTAAGTAACTAGAACATTTGTATTTATTAATCTCACATGCGATTAAATTTTGGAAGAGATATATCTCTTGAGCCTTCAAAACTTAAGTGGCGTAAATAAGTATGTCAACCGCAATCAATCGTCTTGCGAGCGAGAGACAACCGTAGTTAGTTTGAAAGGTGATTGGGACGATAAAATTCTTCCAGTGAATTTTAATTGTGTAGTGTCTACGAGAAATTTTCTAATAGAAAAATTAGAGAATCATAAATTAAAGTGTCGCTAGTTAGGCGGTATTTGGAACCGATAAACTAGTGGGAGCTTTTGTCTTATGTTTTTCTAATTTAGAAAATTAGTCCCACTGGTAACGCTTTCATTAGACATCCCCACAGTTCACGAGTAGTGTCTACTCAATTGAATCGCTAGTTCAAGACTATTTCCTTTTAAGGAAAGTTGAGAATGGGAAAGAATGTCTATAAGTGTTAATCATCTTAACTAAAGTTTTAAGGCTAAACCGAAACATTAATTAAAGAAAGTATAGGATAAGGAAAGTAATTCGGATCACTAACCAATGAATCCTTAGCGACTTTCTTAACCGAGTAACTTGACTCGGTAGCTTAGTTCTTTAGACGAACTAGGAAAGCTGTGCATTAACGATTAATAGAGTAACAACGGGCGTAATTTCGGCTACAATAGTGGGAGTGATATAAGGAAATGAATTTGGATTCTATCCTTGAATATCACGAGAAAAATTTATTTTTACGTTTCTGATTCGTTGAAACAAATGGATTCACTTTCAACTCGATATATTGTTGCCTCATAGAAAGTGAATATGACATTTGTAATACGAATCCAAGACTCGGACTTTTGTTTGATAAAGTCGAACCACTAAGAAAAATTTGAATAAGTATAACACATCTAAAACTATTAAAGGTAAAAGGTTTCCGTATTAAGATAAGCGACCTTTCAATATCTATTAATTAGTGCATATATCCACAGAGATAAGATCGACGATCGGCTAAGGGTGATTCCTATCTCCGGTCTAGAACACTATCTCAAAGGAACAATGACTAAGTTTCCTTTCAATCGGGAAAGGGTAATAGATTTGAAGGGTAACATAGCTTGTTCACCATGACCTTCGGGTCACAGTGAGAGATACAAGCCAGTGGGAGTTTTTGAGTGGTGACATATTGTCCGATAACTACTCAAAGCGTGATTTAGTTTATCAAAGAACACGAGGAGGAGTCTACGATTTTAGCGAGAGAATAGAGTATTCCATGCTCGAGAAATAGGCTATCGCATAGTCTTGGGATGATGCTCGGCACGCCTCACAGTGGAATGATTCTCTGAAGAAGAAAAAACCATAGACTTGCTCGATATAGTTATTAATGTGCTACAATACCTTTGTTAAACTCGATTAAGATAATTGGTTGCAAAATAATGGTTAACATTATTATGTAAACCGAGAAGTCTACCTAGAAGATGCCGGTGAATTTATGGATAATGAGTGAATTCGGTTCACACCACTTCCATAAATGTAGGCATTTAGCATTTAATGCTTGAAGGTAGGATTTGGAGATTTTGCGCATACGTCGATTGTATTTGTTTGTGAAACATCTTAATGAGATGAGTGAAGGTTGATTATAAGATTCTTGAGATCGAAAGTAGCGGTTGAACTGTCACAAGCCTTCGATAGAATCTATAAGTAACAACCTTAAACCTTGAGATACGGTTACCCAAAGGTAGTTACTATCGATTTAATCGGACCACATCCAACATCGGTTGTTGGTGATTACACCGATAAATACTACTAGATCGAGAATGTCAATCCACCCAAGACACGGTGGGAGTATGGTTTAACCGTTGACCCATTGTGATTTTGTGGACTTTATAATTTCTTTGGGGTGATTGATAACTATGGCTCTTGGTGGGGTGTATAGGATTACGATTATAGAGGTTGGTTTGATAACCTTAACCTGTGAATGGAGTTTTGGTACTCGATTCATTTGACCTCTTGTAGAACCACCGAGTGTCTCAGGCCCGAGTGGGAGCAATTGGATCTACACGAAAAAAGAGTCGAATGAATAGGAAAGTTTAAACTTTCGGCGCAAAGTTGAGTGGTATAGGGGTGATTCACGACAAGTAGAGAGAGTTAACCGGACCTTGAACTCTCTCACCACTCGGTCTTGCTAGATTTCGTAGAAAGCGAGAAAATAGGGTGATTCCACGAGACTTTCTTCTTTGAACAACGGAATCAATTCATTTAGAACGAAGGGTTTTAGCTAAGAATGAATAACGGATTCGTTAAAGCGAGAAGATAGGGTGATTCCTAAGACCTTTTTGCGAGACTAACGATATCTTAATTCATTCAAAAAGAACCTTTGGTAGGAGGCCTGCCATGGCTTATATCCTTTGTGGATTTAAGAGAACCTCTCGGTCATTTAAAAGTCACATGTTTTAAAATATGTGAACTTGACCAGAGTATTGATAAGTCTTTCGTAGACTGGATATCAATATTGGTAAAGTAGTAGTATTAGTGTTCATGAATGATAACACTGAAACAGTTGGAAACAACATGTGTGTGCTATCCGAAGTCGGAAACTGACAGGCCAAGATTCTCTGGATGAGAGAATTGGACTATATTCTAAGAATCTGATTCGGTCAAACTCACGAGAATGAGTCATTGGCTATCCCACCTATCTTATTGAATAAGATGATCATGCATATACGTATGCAACATTCATCGAGAGTAGTCCTACCTTACATCTCAGGAATGATTCTCTAAATCTCCGGATAAAGAGAAAATGGGATAGAGTCTCTCTTGGATAACGGCAAGTCAGGTCATAATAAGTCAATTGCAGTTGAATCTTGGATTCAAGCAATAAGTAGCGGTTTAGTATGTCCTCAAGTATCGTTAGAGAACGAGGAATGACATGCTTGTATATTTAGGTGCAAACTTGAATATGGTTGACCACACTGATTCTGACTTGTAGTCAGATTAAGGATGATCATTAAGTTGATCTCGGGCTCAGTGTTTACTCATAGTGCTTAGAATTTCCTTTTTGGTCTGGGAGTAATTCCAGGTCTGATAAGCCGATATCACTTCATTGTTAAAACAGTGAAGATATAGCTTAGAAGGATCTTCTCGGTCACAAGAAGTCAAAAGCATATTGAGAGAGAGTACCGCCTGATTGGAAGGACCGACAACGTTTCAATCCTAAAGATCGTCTCGAGTCGACAACCTAGCTAATCAGTGTACCAAGTCGAGTGCTTGGAGGGTACGGCATTGATAGATATGTCTCACCTGCTTTTAGAGCAAGTGGGAGAGTGTTGTGAATAAGATAGGGTGTGCTCTAAAAACAATCGTTGCTTGTCATTTCGTGCAAGTGGGAGATTGTTAGGTGTAGTGCCCGAAAGACAATTTGTGTAATTGTTTTTAATGGACGGCAGAATTTATCTCACCTTATTACTTGCTTTGTGCTTGTAAGTAATACACTGCTGTAAACCCTAAGTATATCAGTATGTAACCGCTTAACTTAGTGCATGGCATGCACGTGAGGATTGAGTTAGTGGTGATATACTTAAACTGTTAGTCCGTGGTGAACTTAATCAGAGTTTAGGGTCTCTTGATTAAAACACCAATAATGCGCCCGTAACACTTTAGGGTGTGATAGTCTTATCGGTTTGTCGGTAGAGGGTACTCTACGTGGGGCATTTATATATGATGGCATTCATATAGAATTTGGACCGATTTAATCTGAATTTCTCGGTATAATTCCGTAATCGAGGAATCTTATTAAATCATTAGATGATCATATATGGATCAACCTTAATCTGAGGTGACTGCACGGTGCTTTGCTTGTCCCGGGGTAGTGTTTGATGTGTTAGTTACGGTTCACTTAAATAATGTGTTCCAAGCCACTTCTCATTGGCACTATCTCAGGATGAGTGAGTAGTTACGATTTTCCTGAGACATGGAATCCATTCCTTCCTGCGGGAAGTAGAGAGAGGCAGATCCCCTTATTTGTTAGCCCTAAGAAAGTGATCGATCGGCCGAGTTCATATTTAGACTAATTAGCTACTAGTCGGATATGTGAACTAATTGATCACTAGGGGTTGATGGTAAATAAGGATAAGATATTCTCGAGTCGGGTTTGCGGAGACTTCCCACTCGAGAATGGACGATCTATGGAGGGTTAATCCGTATGTAGTGATTATATCAATGGGCGCTTATTAAGCTCTATTGGTTGAGTATAAGTATACATCTATAATCGGTAGAGTTCGATTTTGGGTTTATGGTGGCGTAATCCCGGAATTAATAATTAATGTACTTTACATTCGATGAATAATTAATTATTGGAGCTCACGGTTATAGTCCATGGTCCCCGGTGTGGCACGTAATTCGTTTGATAATCTTGTTATTTGGGCCTCATTGATAATTAATTGGTGGGCTAATTAATTGATATGCATGGATATTATTTAGTTGGGCTAAATAATATAATACACATAAAAGACATTTTATGTAGGCTTTTGACCCAATATGTGGCGCCATTAATGTCCTAATAATTAGAGAGAAATTAGTTTTCTTGGATAATTATTTAACATGTGATTTATCTTTTATTTGTTAAATGATAATTTATGGAATAATAGATAATAATATGATTTATCTTAATTTGTTTGGGATAATCATTTTATTTATCTTTTATTTGGAAAAGGATTAATGTGATAATTATCACTTAATTATTTAATCCTTGGAGGACATTGATTACTCTCCTATATAAAGAGAGTTCTCCCAAGTCTAATAAAAAGGTACTATTCACGTCACTATTCACCGAGAGAAATTGGCCGAAAAATTCCGGCCTCTATTCTTAGGGTTGAGTTGGAAAAATCTTGGGATTTTTAAGTTTGCATATCAAGGAGGCTCGTGTATCAAGAAGGGTGTCCACCAACCGCCGTTTGGAGAACACATCGGAAGATCAAGGCTTCTCTTCCCTATATTGGTAACATGATCTTAACCCCCTTGTAGTAGTTTAAGTCCTTTATTTATGTATTGTACCGTGTAAATCGTGATCCATCCGCTGCGTATAGATCTAACTTGGTTAGATCTAAGAACCTGTATCCTTCAGTTCCGTACATTTATTCGAGGTTAATTTGGTAGATATATTGTGCATTTGTCCTCAAGAACATTGCAAAATTAAAATTGTCCTATTTTTCTATTTTAGTACTTTATGTCTCCTTTCGTTCCTTTCTTCCTACTTTTTTTCCCCTTTCTCTTTCCATTTTTCACATGTGTTTAATTAAATCAAAATTATCAATAATTATCGAGATTTGTTTTTTTTATATTAATATTCAACACCATAAGTTAATGATAATTATATTAAAAAAATTGATTGCATTCTAAAAGGTTTCACAAATTTCCTGATAACAAAATGATCAAGTTATGTTACTTGTATTATAATAAAAGGTTTCAATGTTGTAAGTTGGAAAAAAATAAATTGTTGAAGATAAAGTGACACTGCTGCAAGTTAGAGATTTTTTTTTTCAGTTAAAGAAGGTTTAATTTGTATCAAATTGTTATGTTATGGTATTTTGAGTTTGGGAAGGTTTTAAAGTATGTCGTAAATAAGCCAATTTGTATGGTGATTCTTATTTCTCTTCTTTAAGTCAGTTCTTGTTTTGATGGTTGAATGCCTGGCCACATTATACGAATCTTCGCTCAAACGTTAAGCTCACTTGTATTTTTATTTTATTTCATATTCTTTTGGTGATATTTTATAAAATTAATTTTTATTGATATGTGTTGTCATGAATACTTGTTTGTGTTCTTCTCAATAGATGCAGGATAAAGCAATGAAGAGGAAACAGAGACGGAAGAGTTGCATTTGAAAGGTAAAATATACATTCATATCATACATATATATTACAATATTTTTCTAATAAATTCTACAAATTTTCATACCATTCAACTTACCTTCTGCAGGACATACTCATGTTATTGGGATTGAAAGTTATTGAGATTGGACGCTTGTTCTTTTTTAGGAGGAAAATAGTTGCGTTTTTAGTATTGGACGCATTAATCTCTTAAAGATCATTTCGTTTTCGTTTTTCTAGTTAATTTCAACTTATTGTCAGATTGAATGTTTGGAAAATAATCGTTCTTTGGTGTTTCTGTAATATTCCGATTTTCGGGAAAGGGCAGACGTGTCATTTTGCGAAAACGAAATATTGGGTTCGGTTCCTTTTATTCGGAGTTTAATAATTTGGATATTTATGTATATAATTCGATTTATATATATAAATATTTAAGGAAGAAAAATCTGGTTTAATAAGGGTGATTAAGGAAAATCAGTGCAATTAGGATATTGGGATTTTTCCTATTTAAGGAAAAATTAGCCTAATCACCCCTTAGAACTTTTAATCAGATTTTTCCACCTCCAAATTCACTCTTTGCGTGTGTGAGCAAAGGAATAAGGCTGAGGGAATTTCATCAGTTGTTAATTCAATCCTTGACGGTTTTCAGATCCTTGACGGTTTTCAGATCAGTTGTTAATTCAATCGTTGCGAAGAGAGCAACGTTGTGACATCAAAAAGTTGAAGCTTTGATAAGGTATGATTAAACCCTAGATTTGTTCTTCTTCGAGTTTGAAGGATTCAAACTCATCAATTCGTAGTTTTTATCGTTTAGAAGCGTGTGATCGAATCTAATCTAAGTTTGGATTTATCACATGTTTTCCTGCAGAAAAGGATTAGTTTTGCTACTGTTTTTCTGTGGTTTGAAGTCGTAATTAGCTGCTTAAAAGATAAGAGGCTCTTCCTACAATTTCAATTATCGTTCATAAGGTTTAGATCGTGTTTAAGATGTTTTAGTGCTAGGAAGATGTGTTTTCGTTGATCAAAGGATCATAGATGATTTGGTATGTTTAGATATATTTTTCCTATGTTTCTTGTGTTAAATTCGATGCCAATTAGGTTAGAAAGCGGTTGGAAATCATGTCTTGATGATTTTAGCGTTTTGGGAAAACCCCAGGCAAACGGGCGTTCGCCCAAGGCAAGCGGGCGTTTGCAACTGTAGTAGCTCAAACGGGCGTTTGCATAAGGCAGACGGGCGTTTGAGGTTAGATTTTTGATTCAGGATGTAGCCATTTTTTACGGATGGGCGTTTGGGGTTAGTGGACGGGCGTTCGATGTCGAACGGGCGTCCATAGGATATTCAAACGGGCGTTTGACCTGTTTTACCTTGTTTTTACTTTTCTATTGTTTCAGCTTTGTTTTGGGCTTCATAACCATGTTATAATCGTCTAAACGCTTAATTTGTGATACGCGAACATTTCATAAACATAAACAAGCCTCGATTGAACTTTTGATTCGTTCAGTCAAAACACCGAACGTACTCTTAAAATGAGTTGAAGTTCGGATCCGTCGAAAGGGCATGAAAGGGCTTGTGCTTTGGTGAACTAGAGTTCATCATTGTCTGTGTAATTGATAGGATGTGCTGTCTAGTTGTCTAAGTGAAGGAGTAGAGTTGATAAGATGAGTTTTATTCTGAAAACACTTAGGTGGCTAGTTAATTCACATTAATAATTACATATGTGTAGTAAAAGATAAAACATCATTTATTCTCGGTTAGGCACTCTTTCATAATGGCGATGTGATACGCTCATAAAAGGTGAACAACGCTACTGGACTTAAACGGCTGAAGGGTAGTGGAGGAAATTCATCAGACGTATAAGCATACCGGGGAGACCCCGGAGCTAATCGGTACTAATCACCATTAGTTAGCAAGTATATCTTCAGGCTAATGAACGCCATGCATAGTGTCCTTGAGTAATGATGTAACAAAGATAAGTTAAGCTAGAAACGTTTAGTCATGACGTGTTGATGGACACGAAGTGAACCCTAAATTGAGTCGGCCTCGTTAAGACAAATCTCTTAATAATGAACCTTAATTAAATTGTAGCTTCTACTTCTTACTTTGTACAATGTACTTACCTCAAATGCATGTTTATTTATGTGTTTGGGGAGAGAAGACGAACAGGTAAATGATGAGTTCGAGGAGGACTTTGATGACGACGTTTGAGGACGCCGGACTTGAAGACCTTGTTTATTATCTATTTTTTTTCATTTATTTCATAGACTTGGATCGTTATTGGATCTTGTAGTTAATTTTGGTACTTTGAAATTCGTAAAATTTTGGATTTCCTCTTTAGTTCTTTATTTCTATTCTTAGTTATTTGAAAAAATTTACCCGAGTCTTTTTAGCTTCCATTTGATACGACGTAGTAAAGGCTTACGTGTAATATTATTTATTTAATATTATGCGTGCGAACGTTTCGATTTACGGATAAGGACTCGGTGTCCGGGAACGGGGCGTTACAGTTGGTATCAGAGAGAAGCGTCTTTTAGGCTTTCTTTATTTTAAGATAAGTTTTCTTTAGACCTCTTAGTAAAGTTTGGTTTTCTCTGATCCTCAGGATGGTGTTCACTAGAACCGGAGCGGGTGCAGAAGCGTCAGGAGTCCGCCGTGAAAGTCCGACACCAGTCGTAAGAGGCGGTTTTGTGAGGCAGAATCCTTCACCACATCCAAGACCCACTCCACCCCCTCGTACTGCGACCCCTACACCACGATCTCAGCAGGGCTTGTCACCGTGAACTCATCAGGAGCAACGCCCACAATGTTATGTGGGATGTTCGATTCAGTTTTCATTGATAAGTGATGTTCCAGCGGGTTTAGTACCGCCACCAGTGAGCTACCCTCCACCAAGGTATAACTACATCTATGGAGAACCAGGAGAAGCACCTATATGAGTCACTGTAGTGGGAGACATTCCACCAGTCAGCATGCCCCCTCCAGTGAGTGTTTACCCTCCACCGGTAAGCCACCCCTCACCACCAGTTTTTCATCATCAGCAGCATCAGACCTTTTACCCTCCTCCAGTAGGTCATACACCTCGACCTAATATACCTCGTTCACCCCATTTTGACCATCAACAAGGCTTTGGTTACCCACCCTACGGTTTCAACCAACACCAGTACCAGCAGCAGGAGATACCCTATGGATACCCTCCAGTTTATCCACAAGCCCCACCGGTTAGACCGGCACTTGAGCAAGCCCCACCGATTGATTGGTATACGAGGTTGAGAAGAAAGCGAGTTCAGTTTCTATGGGAATGTGGAACATTCCAAGGCGAAGAATGGTTAAGAGGCTTGAAAAGGCTTGCGAGGAATATACATGTTCTGAATGCGAGATGGCCCGATTGGCGGTTAGTTTCCTTTTAGGTGAAGCTGAAGCTTGGATCGATGCCATACAGAGCAGTAATGGGAAAGTAACAGATTGGGAAGGCTTTAAGGCCATGTTCTATAACGAGTATTTTCCAGAAACAGTGCAGGCAGACATGGAAAGTCAGTTTTTGAATCTTAAACAGGGTAATTATATGACAGTACCCCAGTACACCAACAAGTTTAATGAGTTGGGAAGATTCTACCCTGAGTTGATGAAGGTCGAAGAGAGGAAGATGGCTCTTTATAAGGAAGGTTTAGCCTATCAGATACAGTCTGGTATGTTAGGTTTCACGGCTAAGAATATGGCTGAATTGTTGAATAAGGCTTTAGAGGTTGAGACCTTTAGGAAGAAGGCCACAGTGGTTATTGGGAACAAGAGGAGTTTTGGAACAAGCCAAGGTAATAACCGGGAGCACCATGTGAGAATTTGAAGAAAAAGCGGCTCTGCGGTGAGTAAACCTCAACGGAGTACCACTTTTCCCTAAGTGCAATAGGAATCACTCGGGTGAGTGCCGAGTTCATACAAACGGCTGTTATCTTTGTGGAGAGATGGGACATTTTGCTAAGAATTGTCCGACAAAGGGTCCTACAAGTAATCAGAGGCAAGGAAGTGGTAGTGGCGGCCCGAGTCGCCCAGTTCGAGTTTTTGCGGTGGATGTTGAGATGGCTGAACCAGACGATAATGTTATTTCAGGTACCTTTTGTTTAATTTAATTTATTAGAATACTTTTATAGCATGATTTGTATCATGTTGTATTTGTATTTAAATAAACGAATTCACATCCTAGGTACAATAATGTTAGACAACTTAGTGGTCATGGCATTGTTTGATACGGGAGCGTCTAATACTTTTGTGTCAACTAAGGTAGCTAAGAAGCTTAACTTACCAATAGAACCTTTAAGAAACACTTTGGAGATAACAACACCTTTAGGAAAATTGACTAAGGTAACCAAGTTGATGCCTCAAGTAGATGTTCAAGTTGGAACGTATCGTTGCAAGAGTGACTTTACGGTTCTAGACTTTTCGGATTTTGATGTGATTCTTGGAATAGATTGGCTATCCGAGAATTTTGTCCACTTGGATTGTAGAGAAAGAGAGTGACCTTCAAGATACCCGGAAAATCAGATAAGACTTATCAGGGTAACATTTATAAGCCTAGTAAGAAGCGTCATCCTATAATTTCAGCGGTTAAGGCTATAAGAGCTTGTCAGAAAGGTTGTGAAGGCTACTTGTTGTATGCGGTGGTTGTGGAACAAGTGAAGCCTAAGTTAGAAGAAACCCCACTGTAGTCAAGGAATACCCTGAAGTATTTCCAGAAGAGTTACCGGGAGACATGCCTGATAGAGAGATTGAATTTGAGATCAAGTTGATGCCTGGAGTGGCACCAGTTGCTAAGGCACCCTATAGAATGGCACCGGCTGAATTAAAGGAGTTGAAAGCTCAACTTAAGGATATGCTTGAAAGGAATATAATTCAGCCTAGCACTTCGTCTTGGGGAGCCCCAGTGTTGTTTGTCAAGAAGAAGGATGGTAGCATGAGGATGTGCATAGACTACAGAGCATTGAACAATCTTACCATCAAGAATAAGTACCCTTTGCCAAGGATTGATGATCTGTTTAATCAGTTACAAGGCAAGAGAGTATTTTCCAAGATTGATCTTAGGTCAGGGTATCACCAGTTGAAGATCAAGGTAGCAGATATACCGAAGACGGCTTTCAGTACGAGGTATGAATATTATGAATTCTTAGTCATGCCTTTTGGACTCACTAATGCTCCATCTGCATTTATGGATTTAATGCAGGTGTTTTCATGCCATACTTGGACAAGTTTGTGATAGTGTTCATAGATGACATCCTAGTATACTCAAAGGATGAGAGAGAACGTGAGGAGCACTTAAGGATAGTGTTGGAGACTTTGAAGAAGAACCGGTTGTATGCTAAGTACTCAAAGTGCAAATTTTGGTTGGATCAAGTTAGTTTCTTGGGTCATGTCATTTCGGGAGATGGCATCAAGGTTGATCCGGCAAAGATTGAAGCGGTTGAGAAATGGTCCAGACCGACTACAGTTTCTGAGGTTAGGAGTTTTCTCGGTTTGGCTGGCTATTATAGGATGTTTGTACAAGACTTCTCAAAGATAGCTACACCACTTACCCGGCTCACTCAAAAGGATGTGAAGTTCGAGTGGACCAGTGAGTGTGAAGAGGCTTTTGAAACGCTGAAGAAGAAGTTGACTACAGCATCAGTTTTGGCAGTGCCGGAGATCTTTGATAATTACGACGTTTACACGGATGCTTCGGGACAAGGTTTAGGTTATGTGTTGATGCAGGGAGGGAAGGTAATTGCTTATGCATCCAGACAGTTGAAGGTGCATGAGAAGAATTACCCAACCCACGACTTGGAGTTAGCAGCGGTTGTGTTTGCCTTGAAGATTTGGAGGCACTACTTGTATGGAGTTAAGGCCAGGATCTTCACCGATCACAAGAGTTTGAAGTATTTCTTTACCCAAGAAAATCTGAATATGAGCCAAAGGAGATGGTTAGAGTTTGTTAAGGATTATGACCTGGAAATTCAGTACCACCCGGGTAAAGCAAATGTAGTGGCTGATGCTTTGAGCAGGAAACCAGTGTTTGCAGTTTCAAGCGTTGAAGACGTAGCAGAAAGGTTAGATGGGTTGAGAATCCGAAGCATTGATTAGATTTAAGACCGGCAGTTTGTGGCACCGTTGTTAGCAAGGTCTGAGTTGATGGATGACATTCGGGAGAAGCAAGATGAAGACCCAGTTTTGGTTGACTTGAAGCGAGTTGCAAGGGAAAAACCTACGGTTGGCTATGTGTTAGATAAGAATGGAAATCTTTGGTGCCAGGATCGTTTGTGTTTGCCTAATGTTGGTGATTTAAGACAGAGAGTCTTGGAAGAGGCACATAGGATTGCTTTTGCAGTTCATCCGGGAGCTAGTAAAATGTACAGGGACTTGAAGGAAAGGTTTTGGTGGCCTTCGATGAAAACTTGAGATAGCCAAGTTTGTTGTAGAGTGGGATACTTGCCAGAAGGTTAAGGCAGAACATAGAAGGCCAGGAGGAATGCTTAAGCCATTGGACATCCCGGAATGGAAATGGGATAAGATCACCATGGATTTCATCACCGGTTTACCTAAGACGATAGGCGGTCATGATGCGATTTGGGTGATCGTGGATAGATTGACCAAAGCCGCTCATTTCTTACCATGTAAGGTTGATATGCCCTTGAAGAAGATGACGACACTATACCTGGATAATATAGTGAAGTTACACGGAGTACCTATCTCGATAGTTTCGAATCGTGACTCGAGGTTCGTCAGTCGGTTTTGGAAGAGTTTACAAGCAGCTTTTGGAACCAAGTTGATCTTGATTACGGCCTTTCATCCTCAGACAGATGGACAGTCGGAGAGGACCATCCAAACACTTGAAGATATGTTGAGAGCTTGTGTTTTGGAAGTAGCCGGATCATGGGATGATTACCCAACTGTGGCGGAGTTTGCCTATAACAACAGTTATCATGCAAGTATAGGCATGCCACCGTTTGAAGCGTTGTATGGAAGAAGATGTAGAACGCCGTTGTTTTGGGATGAAGTCGGGAAAAGACAAATCACCGGGCTGGAATTGGTTGAGCAAGCAAGAGAGAGTTCAGTTAGTTAAGAAGAATCGAAAGCGACTCAAGATAGGCGAAGAGTTGGGAAGATGTTAGAAGAAGACCTCTTGAGTTTGAAGTTGGTGAAAGAGTTTATCTACGAGCTTCACCAATGAAGGGAGTGAAACGCTTTGGACAAAAAGGAAAGCTAAGTCCAAGGTATGTTGGACCATTTGAGATTCTGGAAATAATTGGACCGTTGGCTTACAAGCTTAAGTTACCGGAATCGATGTCAATAGTCCACAACGTGTATCATGTCTCAATGTTGAAGAAGTGTTTGACCAAAAGTGATGTTGAGACCACTGTAGATCCGGAGATCCTGCAGGACAATCTTTCGTATGATGAGGCACCGATCAGAATTTTGGACCAGAAAGAAAAGATGATTAAGAGACGGTTGATTCATTTGGTTCTGGTGCAATGGAGCAATCATTCACGGGATGAAGCTACTTGGGAAGTTGAGGACGATATGATCAACGAGTTTCCAGAATTTATGGACTTACCAGGTATGTTTTAATTTTCGAGGACGAAACTCCTTTAAGGGGGGAAGAATGTAATATTCCGATTTTCGGGAAAGGGCAGACGTGTCATTTTGCGAAAACGAAATATTGGGTTCGGTTCCTTTTATTCGGAGTTTAATAATTTGGATATTTATGTATATAATTCGATTTTTATATATAAATATTTAAGGAAGAAAAATATAGTTTAATAAGGGTGATTAAGGAAAATCAGTGCAATTAGGTAATATTGGGATTTTTCCTATTTAAGGAAAAATTAGCCTAATCAGCCCGTTAGAACTTTTAATCAGATTTTTCCACCTCCAAATTCACTCTCTGCGTGTGTGAGCAAGGGAATAGGGCTGAGGGAATTTTCATCAGTTGTTAATTCAATCCTTGGCGGTTTTCAGATCAGATTCGAGCACCGGAATCGTTGTGAAGAGAGCAATGTTGTGACATCAAAAAGTTGAAGCTTTTATAAGGTATGATTAAACCCTAGCTTTGTTCTTCTTCGAGTTTGAAGGATTCAAACTCAATAATTCATAGTTTTTATTGTTTAGAAGCGTGTGATCGAATCTAATCTATGTTTGGATTTATCACATGTTTTCCTGCAGAAAAGGATTAGTTTTTCTGCTGTTTTTCTATGGTTTGAAGTCGGAATTAGCTGCTTAAAAGGTAAGAGGCTCTTCCTATAATTTCAATTATCGTTCATAAGGTTTAGATCGTGTTTAAGATGTTTTAGTGCTAGGAAGATGTGTTTTCGTTGATCAAAGGATCATAGATGATTTGGTATGTTTAGATATATTTTTCCTATGTTTTACCGTGTTAAATTCGATGCCAATTAGGTTAGAAACGGATTGGAAATCACGTGTTGATGATTTTAGCGTTTTGGGAAAGCCTCGGGCAAAGCAAGCGGCGTTCGCTCGAGGCAAAGAGCAAGCAGGCGCGCCCAAGGCAAACGGGCTTTTGCAGCGTAGTAAGCTCAAAATGGTCGTTTGCATAAAGCGGCAGGCGTTTGAGGTTAGATTTTTATTCGAGATGTAGCCATTTTTTGGCGACGGGCGTTTGGGGTTAGTGGGCGGGCGTTCGATGTCGAGCGGGCGTCCATATAGGATATTCAAGCGGGCGTTTGACTGTTTTACCTTGTTTTACTTTTCTATTGTTTTGAGCTTGGTTTTGGGCTTCATAACCATGTTATAATCGTCTGAACCCTTAATTTGTGATCTGTGAACATTTCATAAACATAAACAAGTCTCGATTGAACTTACGATTCGTTCGGTTAAAACACGAGCGTATTACTCTTAAAGGGAGTTGAAGTTCGGATCCGTCGGAAGGGTATGAAAGGGCTTGTGCTTTGGTGAACTAGAGTTCATCATTATGCGTGTTATTGATAGGATGTCTTTGTCTAGTTGTCTAAGTGAGGAGTAGAGTTGATAAGATGAGTTTTATTCTAAAAACACTTAGGTGGCTAGTTAATTCACATTAATAATTACATATGTGTAGTAAAAGATAAAACATCATTTATTCTCGGTTAGGCACTCTTTCATAACGGCGATGTGATACGTTCATAAAAGGTGAACAACGCTCTTTGGACTTAAGCGGTGAAGGGTAGTGGAGGAAATTCATCGGACGTATACGCATACCGGGAGACCCGGAGCTAATCGGAACTAATCACGTTAGTTAGTTAGCAAGTATATCTTGGTGATGAGCGCCATGCCACGGTGTCCTTGAGTAATGATGTAACAAAGATAAGTTAAGCTAGAAACGTTTAGTCATGACGGGTTGATTGACACGAAGTGAACCCTAAATTGAGTCGGCCTCGTTAAGACAAATCTCTTAATAATGAACCTTAATTAAATTGTAGCTTCTACTTCTTACATTGTACAATGTACTTACCTCAAATGCATGTTTATTTATGTGTTTGGGGAGAGAAGACGAACAGGTAAATGATTAGTTCGAGGAGGACTTTGATGACGACGTTTGAGGACGCCGGAATTGAAGACCTTGTTTATTATCTATTTATTTACATTTATTTCATAGACTTGGATCGTTATTGGATCTTGTAGTTACTTTTGGTACATTGAAATTCGTAAAATTTTGGATTCGTTGGTTTCGTTTCAGATTACATTTCCTCTTTAGTTCTTTATTTCTATTCTTAGTTATTTGAAAAAAATTACCCGAGTCTTTTTAGCTTCCATTTGATACGACGTAGTAGAGGCTTACGTGTAATATTATTTATTTAATATTATGCGTGCCGAACGTTTCGATTTACGGATAAGGACTCGGTGTCCGGGAACGGGGCGTTACAGTTGGTATCAGAGAGAAGCGTCTTTTTGGCTTTCTTTCATTTAAGATAAGTTTTCTTTAGACCTCTTATTAACGTTTGGTTTTCTCTGATCATCAGGATGGTGTTCACTAGAACCGGAGCGGGTGCAGAAGCGTCAGGAGTCCGCCGTGAAAGTTCGACACCAGTCGTAAGAGGCGGTTTTGTGAGGCAGAATCCTTCACCAAACCCGAGCCCCACTCCACCCCCTCGTACTGCTACCCCTACACCACGATCTCAGTAGGGCTTTTCACTGCGAACTCATCAGGAGCAACGCCCACAATGTTATGCGGGAAGTTCGATTCAGTTTTCATTGATAAGTGATGTTCCAGCGGGTTTAGTACCGCCACCAGTGAGCTACCCTCAACCAAGGTATAACTACATCTATGGAGAACCAGGAAAAGCACCTATATGAGTCACTGTAGTGGGAGACATTCCACCAGTCAGCATGCCCCCTCCAGTGAGTGTTTACCCTCCACCGGTAAGCCACCCCTCACCACCAGTTTTTCATCATCAGCAGCATCAGACCTTTTACCCTCTCTCCAGTTGGTCATACACCTCGACCTACTATACCTCGTTCACCCCGTTTTGACCATAAACAAGGCTTTGGTTACCCATCCTACGGTTTCCACCAACACCAGTACCAACAGCAGGAGATACCCTATGGATACCCTCCAGTTTATCCACAAGCCCCACCGGTTAGACCGGCACTTGAGCAAGCCCCACCGATTGATTGGTATACGAGGTTGAGAAGAAATAGAGTTCAGATTTCTATGGGAATGTGGAACATTCAAAACGAAGAATGGTTAAGAGGCTTGAAAAGGCTTGCTGAGGAATATACATTTTCTGAATGCGAGATGGCTTGATTGTCGGTTAGTTTCCTTTTAGAGTGCGGTGAAGCTTGGATCGATGCCATCTGAGTAGTAATGGGAAAGTAGCAGATTGGAAGGCTTTAAGGCCTTGTTCTATGATGAGTATTTTTCGAAGCAGTGCTGGCGAGACATGGCAAGTCAGTTTTGAAACTTAAGCAGAGGTAATTAAATGCGGTATCGAGTACACCAACAAGTTTAACGAGTTGGGAAGATTCTACCCTGAGTTGATGAAGGTCAAAGAGAGGAAGATGGCTCTTTATAAGAAAGGTTTAGCCTATCAGATACAGTCTGGTATGTTAGGTTTCAAGGCTAAGAATATGGCCGAATTGTTGAATAAGGCTTTAGAGGTTGAGACCTTCAGGAAAAAGGCCACAGTGGTTATTGGGAACAAGAGGAGTTTTGGAACAAGCCAAGGTAATAACCGGGGAGCACCGCAACAGAATTTGAAGAAGACAACGGCTCCTACAGCGAGTAAACCTCCAACCGGAGTACCACTTTGCCCTAAGTGCAATACGAATCACTCGGGTGAGTGCCGAGTTCATACAAACGGCTGTTATCTTTGTGGAGAGATGGGACATTTTGCTAAGAATTGTCCGACAAAGGGTCCTACAAGTAATCAGTGGCAAGGAAGTGGTAGAGGCGGCCCGAGTCACTCAGTTCATGTTTTTGCGGTGGATGCTGAGATGGCTGAACCAGACGATAATGTTATTTCAGGTACCTTTTGTTTAATTTAATTTATTAGAGTACTTTTATAGCATGATTTGTATCATGTTGTATTTGTATTTAAATAAATGAATTCACATCCTAGGTACAATAATGTTAGACAACTTAGTGGTCACGGCATTGTTTGATACGGGAGCGTCTAATACTTTCGTGTCAACTAAGTTATCTAAGAAGCTTAACTTACCAATAGAACCTTTAAGAAACACTTTGGAGATAACAACACCTTTAGGAAAAGTGACTAAGGTAACCAAGTTGATGCCTCAAGTAGATGTTCGAGTTGGAACGTATCGTTGCAAGAGTGACTTTACGGTTCTAGACTTTTCGGATTTTGATGTGATTCTTGGAATAGATTGGCTATCCGAGAATTTCGTCCACTTGGATTGTAGAGAAAAGAGAGTGACCTTCAAGATACCCGGAAAATCAGATAAGACTTATTAGGGTAACATTTATAAGCCTAGTAAGAAGCGTCATCCTATAATTTCAGCGGTTAAGGCGATAAGAGCTTGTCAGAAAGGTTGTGAAGGCTACTTGTTGTACGCGGTGGATGTGGAACAAGTGAAGCCTAAGTTAGAAGAAACCCCTGTAGTCAAGGAATACCCTGAAGTATTTCCAGAAGAGTTATCGGGCGACATGCCTGATAGGGAGATTGAATTTGAGATCAAGTTGATTCCCGGAGTGGCACCAGTTGCTAAGGCACCCTATTGAATGGCACCGGCTGAATTAAAGAAGTTGAAAGCTCAACATAAGGATATGCTTGAAAGGTATATAATTCAGCCTAGCACTTCGTCTTGGGGAGCCCCAGTGTTGTTTGTCAAGAAGAAGGATGGTAGCATGATGATGTGCTTAGACTACAGAGCATTGAACAATCTTACCATCAAGAATAAGTACCCTTTGCCAAGGATTTATGATCTGTTTAATCAGTTACAAGGCAAGAGTGTATTTTCCAAGATTGATCTTAGGTCAGGGTATCACCAGTTGAAGATGAAGGTAGCAGATATACGAAGGCGGCTTTGATCTGAGTATGGACATTATGAGTTCTTAGTCATGCCTTTTGGACTCACTAATGCTCCATCTACATTTATGGATTTAATGCAGCGTGATTTCATGCCATACTTGGACATGTTTGTGATAGTGTTCATAGATGACATCCTAGTATACTCAAAGGATGAGAGAGAACATGAGGAGCACTTTAGGATAGTGTTGGAGACTTTGAAGAAGAACCGGTTGTATGCTAAGTTCTCAAAGTGCGAATTTTGGTTGGATCAAGTTAGTTTCTTGGGTAATGTCATTTCTGGAGATGGCATCAAGGTTGATCCGGCAAAGATTGAAGCGGTTGAGAAATGGTCCAGACCGACTACAGTTTCTGAGGTTAGGAGTTTTCTCGGTTTGGCTGGCTATTATAGGAAGTTTGTACAAGACTTCTCAAAGATAGCTACACCACATACCCGGCTCACTCAAAAGGATGTGAAGTTCGAGTGGACCATTGAGTGTGAAGAGGCTTTTGAAACGCTGAAGAAGAAGTTGACTACAACACCAGCATTTGCAGTGCCGGAGATCTTTGATAATTCGAGCGTTTACGGATGCTTCGGGACAAGGTTTAGGTTGTGTGTTGATGTAGGGAGGGAAGGTAATTGCTTATGCATCCAGACAGTTAAAGGTGCATGAGAAGAATTACCCAACCCACGACTTGGAGTTAGCAGCGGTTGTGTTTGCCTTGAAGATTTGAAGGCACTACTTGTATGGAGTTAAGGCCAGGATCTTCACCGATCACAAGATTTTGAAGTATTTCTTTACCCAAGAAAATTTGAATATGAGACAAAGGAGATCGTTAGAGTTTGTTAAGGATTATGACCTGGAAATTCAGTACCACCGGGTAAAGCAAATGTAGTGGCTGATGCTTTGAGCAGGAAACCAGTGTTTGCAGTTTCAAGCGTTGAAGACGTAGCAGAAAGGTTAGATGGGTTGAGAATCCGAAGCTTTGATTAGATTGAAGACCGGAAGTTTGTGGCACCGTTGTTAGCAAGGTCTGAGTTGATGGATGACATTCGGGAGAAGCAAGATGAAGACCCAATTTTGGTTGACTTGAAGCAAGTTGCAAGGGAAAAGCCTATGGTTGGCTATGTGTTAGATAAGAATGGAAATCTTTGGTACCAGGATCGTTTGTGTGTGCCTAATGTTGGTGATTTAAGACAGAGAGTCTTGGAAGAGGCACATAGGATTGCTTTTGCAGTTCATCTGGGAGCTACTAAAATGTACAGGGACTTGAAGGAAAGGTTTTGGTGGCCCCCGATGAAACTGGAGATAGCCAAGTTCGTTGCAGAGTGGGATACTTGCCAGAAGGTTAAGGCAAAACATAGAAGGCCAGGAGGAATGCTTAAGCCATTGGACATCCCGGAATGGAAATGGGATAAGATCACCATGGATTTCATCACCGGTTTACCTAAGACGAGAGGCGGTCATGATGCGATTTGGGTGATCGTGGATAGATTGACCAAATCTGCTCATTTCTTACCATATAAGGTTGATATGCCCTTGAAGAAGATGACGACACTATACCTGGATAATATAGTGAAGTTACACGGAGTACCTATCTCGATAGTTTCGGATCGTGACTCGAGGTACGTCAGTCGGTTTTGGAAGAGTTTACAAGCAGCTTTTGGAACCAAGTTAAACTTGAGTACGGCCTTTCATCCTCAGACAGATGGACAGGCGGAGAGGACCATCCAAACACTTGAAGATATGTTGAGAGCTTGTGTTTTGGTAGTAGCCAGATCATGGGATGATTACCAACCTGTGGCAGAGTTTGCCTATAACAACAGTTATCATGCAAGTATAGGCATGCCACCGTTTGAAGTGTTGTATGGAAGATGATGTAGAATGCCGTTGTTTTAGGATGAAGTCGGGGAAAGACAAATCACCGGGCTGGAATTGGTTGAGCAAGCAAGAGAGAGAGTTCAGTTAGTTAAGAAGAATATGAAGGCAGCTCAAGATAGGCAGAAGAGTTGGGCAGATGTTAGAAGAATACCTCTTGAGTTTGAAGTTGGTGAAAGAGTTTATCTACGAGCTTCACCAATGAAGGGAGTGAAACGCTTTGGACAAAAGGGAAAGCTAAGTTCAAGGTATGTTGGACCATTTGAGATTCTGGAATGAATTGGACCGTTGGCTTACAAGCTTAAGTTACCGGAAACGATATCAAGAGTCCACAACGTGTTTCATGTCTCAATGTTGAAGAAGTGTTTGACCAAAAGTGATGTTGAGACCACTGTTGATCCGGAGATCCTGCAGGACAATCTTTCGTATGATGATGCACCGATCAGAATTTTGGACCGGAAAGAAAAGATGATTAAAGACGGTTGATTCCTTTGGTTCTGGTGCAATGGAGCAATCATTCACCGGATGAAGCTACTTGGGAAGTTGAGGAAGATATGATCGGCGAGTTTCAGATTTTATGGACTTACCGGTATGTTCTAAGTTTTCGAGGGGCGAAACTCCTTTAAGGGGGGAAGAATGTAATATTCCGATTTTCGGAAAAGGGCAGACGTGTCATTTTGCGAAAACAAAATATTGGGTTCGGTTCCTTTTATTCGGAGTTTAATAATTTGGATATTTATGTATATAATTCAATTTATATATATAAATATTTAAGGAATAAAAATCTGGTTTAATAAGGGTGAATAAGAAAAATCAAAGCAATTAGGTAATATTGGGATTTTTCCTATTTAAGGAAAAATTAGCCTAATCAGCCCCTTAGAACTTTTAATCAGATTTTTCCACCTCCAAATTCACTCTCTGCGTGTGTGAGCAAGGGAATAGGGCTGAGGGAATTTTCATCAGTTGTTAATTCAATCCTTGACGGTTTTCAGATCAGAGTCGAGCACCGGAATCGTTGTGAAGAGAGCAACGTTGTGACATCAAAAAGTTGAAGCTTTGATAAGGTATGATTAAACCCTAGCTTTGTTCTTATTCGAGTTTGAAGGATTCAAACTCATCAATTCGTAGTTTTTATCGTTTAGAAGCGTGTGATCAAATCTAATCTAAGTTTGGATTTATCATATGTTTTCCTGCAGACAAGGATCAGTTTTGTTGCTGTTTTTATGTGGTTTGAAGTCGGAATTAGCTGCTTAAAAGGTAAGAGGCTCTTCCTACAATTTCAATTATCGTTCATAAGGTTTAGATCGTGTTTAAGATGTTTTAGTGCTAGGAAGATGTGTTTTCGTTGATCAAAGGATCAAAGATGATTTGGTATGTTTAGATATATTTTTCCTATGTCTTACTGTGTTAAATTCGTTGCCAACTAGGTTAGAAACGGATTGGAAATCGCGTCTTGATGATTTTAGCGTTTTGGCCGAGCAAACGGGCGTTTGCAACTGTAGTAGCTCAAACGGGCGTTTGCATAAGGCAGACGGGCATTTGAGGTTAGATTTTTGATTCAGGATGTTTGGGGTTAGTGGACGGGCGTTCGATGTTGAACGGGCGACGATAGGATATTCAAACGGGCGTTTGACCTGTTTTACCTTGTTTTTACTTTTCTATTGTTTCAGCTTGGTTTTGGGCTTCATAACCATGTTATAATCGTCTAAACCCTTAATTTGTGATACGTGAACATTTCATAAACATAAACAAGCCTCGATTGAACTTCTGATTCGTTCAGTTAAAACACCGAACGTACTCTTAAAAGGAGTTGAAGTTCGGATCCGTCGGAAGGGCATGAAAGGGCTTGTGCTTTGGTGAACTAGAGTTCATCATTGTCTGTGTAATTGATAGGATGTGCTTTCTAGGTTTCTAAGTGAGGGAGTAGAGTTTATAAGGTGAGTTTTATTCTGAAAACACTTAGGCGGCTAGTTAATTCACATTAATAATTACATATGTGTAGTAAAAGATAAAACATCATTTATTCTCGGTTAGGCACTCTTTCATATCGGTGATGTGATACGTTCATAAAAGGTGAACAACGCTACTGGCCTTAAACGGCTGAAGGGTAGTGGAGGAAATTCATCGGACGTATACGCATTCCGGGGAGACCCCGGAGCTAATCGGTACTAATCACCGTTAGTTAGCAAGTATATCTTCAGGCTGATGAACGCCATGCACAGTGTCCTTGAGTAATGATGTAACAAAGATAAGTTAAGCTAGAAACGTTTAGTCATGACGTGTTGATGGACACGAAGTGAACCCCTAAATTGAGTCGGCCTCGTTAAGACAAATCTCTTAATAATGAACCTTAATTAAATTGTAGCTTCTACTTCTTACTTTGTACAATGTACTTACCTCAAGTGCATGTTTATTTATGTGTTTGGGGAGAGAAGACGAACAGGTAAATGATTAGTTCGAGGAGGACATTGATGACGACGTTTGAGGACGCCGGACTTGAAGACCTTGTTTATTATCTATTTATTTACATTTATTTCATAGACTTGGATCGTTATTGGATCTTGTAGTTACTTTTGGTACATTGAAATTCGTAAAATTTTGGATTCGTTGGTTTCGTTTCAGATTACATTTCCTCTTTAGTTCTTTATTTCTATTCTTAGTTATTTGAAAAAAATTACCCGAGTCTTTTTAGCTTCCGTTTGCTTCCATTTGATATGACGTATTAGAGGCTTACGTGTAGTATTATTTATTTAATATTATGCGTGCCGAACGTTTCGATTTCCGGATAAGTACTCGGTGTCCAGGAACGGGGCGTTACAGTTTCATATTCATTTCCTTCATTTCAACATCAACCTATATGTTCAATATTCTGAATAATTTTATTTCCTCCCATGTCTTTGTTCAAATGTGGATTATTATTATATATGAATGTCATGTAAGAATATTAGTAGTTAAGTCATATATTGATAAAAAGACATAAACATGGTGAACAATTCAGTTACTTTAAGACAATACACAAAAAGACTCTTAATAAATTTTTGACAAGGATATTACATGTCACGAAAGTGCCAATAAATTTTTGACAAGCATATTACATGTCACGAAAGTGCCAATAAATTTTCTGAGATTACTGACAATAAAAAAAGTGTCGGTAAACTACCATTTAAAAAACCACGTCAAATGGAACGAATGCCGGTTTAGTGCCAAAAACATATGTCCCTCTAAATGAAAAGTGTCGGCAGATTTGCCACAAAGTACGTGTGACAATTAAAATAAGCGTCGTGAAAATGCCACAAAGTTATGTTGGTCACATTAATCCAGTGCCGGAAAAACCGTCGTTAAATATTTCGACATATTACAAAAGCGTCAGCAAAGTGCCACAAATAAAACATGCGTCATTTTGACTATATGCCATATAATCGCCGCAAAAACTTCCCGGCAAAACAAAAAACTGCCGCAAACTATTGACGACATTTAAATAACCGCCATTTTATGTGCCGGGATTGCTTTTTACGGCACTTATTTTCAATTTCCCGGCATTTATATTGCGCCGTAAAAAGCCCAAAATGTTGTAGTGTGTTATCTTGTTTTGCTCGGCATCACAGTCCATACATGTTTGCTAAATATCTTTCTATTATATTCTTTTGGTGTTGATTAGTTGGGAAAAAAAGAAAATTATTTAGAATTTGTGCAATCTTATATGATATGGATTTGAGTAGAATTCATCTTTTGAGCAGAACTAGGCACATGTATTTGATGGTATTCAATATTAAGCATTAGAGGCGAATCAAGGAACCCGTACTTACTCTGTTCATTTTCTTGCATGCTAAATAGCCAATGTGACGGAATACTCATCCATAAGTATGGGAATAGGAAAAACAATTGAATATTTTGATGTCAAGATTTTTGGGATTTTGCCTCAATTTGTCATTTCACTTTTAGCTGCAATTGATGTAAATTTTTGTTCTCATTTGACATTATGATTTCACATTGGATTGTTTCATTCTGAATTTGTGATCAATGCAAGACTTAAATAATGTATCCAACTTGTAGGATGTTCTGGATGTAGGAACAAGAAGTGGCATTTTAGCAATCTAGTCAAGCTAGAGCAAGAAACTTTTATGCTGTAGAAGCTACCAAGATGACTGATCATGCAAGAGAACTCATCAAGGCGAACTAGCGAGAGCATGTTGTAGAAGTGATAGAAGGATCAATGGAAGATATTACTCTGCCTGAGAATGGTTTTCCTTTTATATTATGTTTTTCCTCTTTTTCATTAAAGGCATCTAGGATGTTGTAGTACGTAAGAATATTTTGGAAGTAGGTATTTTGCAGTTACGACTAAAGAAACATGTTTTTTTAGGATGTGATATTAGAAAATCCTTTAAAAACACATCTATATGTTACTTATCTTTTTGAAATAATCTATCGTTGTGTGTATTGATGTATTTGATTAATATAAAGCATATGAAGATGTAAATCTTTTATGCTCAAGATTACAAAAAAAGTACAAAAATATTGTTCCAATTTAGTGACGGGTCAATTTCCATATAATGAGGAGATGTATCATTATTATTGGAGCAATTGGCCTTTTAATGAGGAGATGTACCATAATTATTTCATGATTTAATGAGGTGCAATTGGCCTTTTAATGATGAGATGTACCATAATTATTTCATGATTTAATGAGGAGCAATTGTCCATTTAATGAAGAGTTATGTTGTATTGAATTTTTATTTAATGAGGAGTAAATGACTACATAATGAGGAGATTAGTTGTCATTAAAAACAATTTTAATGAGGAGCAAATATTCTCGTTAAATGTATGATTTAATTAATGAGGAGATCCACTTCTTCTCTTTATATATCTTTAGCGGCGGAAGTTGTAAGGAGGATTGAGTTCTCCTCATTAAAAGTCTATAATGAGGAGAATTAAACAATTTATGAGGATAATTCTCCTCATTAAAATTTAAATTTCTAGTAGTGATATTAATTTATTCAGAAAGAACCTTTGGCAGGATGTCTGCCATAGCTTATATCCTTTGGGGATTAAAGCAAACCTCTAGGTCATTTCAAAGTCATATATTTTAATATGTGGACTTGACCAGAATGTTGATAACTCTTTCGTAGACTAGGCATCAATATTAGTAAAGTAGTATGTAGATTAGTGTTTGTGAATGGTAACACTGAAACTGTTGGAAACAACATGGGTGTGTTATCTGAAGTCAGGGTCTAACATGCCATCAGGCTATTTTCTAAAAGAATTTGTATGACTCGAATCCTCAAAAATAAGCAATTGGCAATTGCCATAGAGGAATGCAACATTCAACGATGTAGTCTACCCTACCTCTCAGGAATGCTTGTCTAAACCTGTTACTGAATACTAAATGGGATGTTTAGTTAATCCTCATGTCTCTTCGGGAGAATGAGGAATTATATGCTAGTATATTCAGGTGCAAACTAGAATATAAGTGATAACACTGATTCTGGCTTTAGGTCAGATTGAGGATGGTCGTTAAATCGATCTCGGTCTCAATGTTTACTCATGTGATAAAGTATTATCCAGTAAGCCGATACCACCTCATTGTGAAAACATTGAAGATGTAGCTCATAAGGATTTTGCAATCACTAAAGTTCATAAGCATATTGAAATCGTACCACCGGATTAGATGGAAAGGCGACGTTTTGATCCCAAAGATTGACTCAAGCCGCCAACCTACCTGATCAGTGTACCAAGTCACATGGTATTCGGATTCTAAGTACGCACCGGGTCACTGACCTATCCTGCAGCGGCACACTCCGGTCATGCTTGGAAGGATGAATTACTAAGATGCGCTTGGAGGGTATGAATCTTGGGGATATGTCTCACTTGTTTTGAGCAAGTAAGAGAATGTTGTAGATATAGATATAAAGGGTGTGCTCTAAGACAATTAATCCACTTGCATTTCGTGCAAGTGGGAGATTGTTAGGTGTAGTGCCCGAAAGACAATTATATAATTCTTTTAGGACAGAATTAATAATTCATCTTATTATATACATGTATGCTTATAATTAAGACACTACTAAAAACCCTAAGTACCTCGTTTATGTAGTCACATAACTCAGTGTATGGCTATACACAAGAGGATTGAGTTAGTGAGATGTACTTAAAATTGATTTAGTCTGTAGCGTTTATTAATCTGAGTACAGGTCTCATGTTAATTTGCTATTAATGATCCTAGAACACTTTACGGTGTGACAGTCTTATCCGGAGTGTCGGTAATAGGGTACCTAGTGGGGCAATTATATATGACGATAATCATATAGGGCTGGACCGATTTGATTTGAGTTCTCGATATAATTCCGTGATCGAGAAGTCTTATCGAATCACAAGATGATCATATACGGATTTAGCTCAATCCTGAGATGATCACAAACGTCTGCTTGGACTAGGGTAGGGTTTGATGTGTTAGTAAGGATCACTTCTTAGTATGCGGTCCAACACTTCTCATTGGCTCTATTTTAGGATGAGTGAGTAGTCTGTGCTATCACAGATATGGAATCCATTCCTTCCCTTGGGAAGTAGACAGACAGTTCCCGTATTTGTTATTCCTAGAAACTGATCGATGGCGCCAGTTCATATTATATTAGTTATGAACTAATTGATCACTAGACGGTTAATGATAAATAAGGATAAGATGTTTCGAGAAGGGTTTACGGAGATATCCCGAATCAAAACGAATAGTCTATGGAGGATTTATCCGTATGTAATGATTATATTAGTGGACGCTTATCAACTCATAGTTGAGTATAAGTTATCTATATTCGGCAGAGTTCAGTTTCGGGTTTATGGTGGTGTAATCCCGGAATTAATAGATTGAATATTATTGTTCGGTCTGACGGATGATATTATTTAATTTATTGTAGCTACTAAATATGGGTCCATGGTCCCCGATGTGGCTCCTAATATAGCATATATGTTTTCTCGTCGTTTCACCTCAATTAATATTAACTGGTTGGAATGGACTATTTAAGAGATATGTGGATTAATTGTTTAGTTGGACTAAATGATTAAATACATGGAAAATATTTTTTTCGTGGACTCGGCCCAATATGTGAAAAATACGTGTAGCCTAGTATTTACCTAGGGTTGGCGCATTTGTTGTGAAATAATTAGAAAGAAATTGGTTTTCTTAGATAATTATTTAATGTATGATTTAATCATTTATTTGTTAAGTGATAAATCATGGAATATTAGATAATATATTTATTTATCCTAATTTGTTTGGGATATATTATATATTTATCTTTTATTTGAAATATGGATTAATATAATAATTATCTCTTAATTATTAAATCTTTGGATGACTAGGATTTCTCTCCTATATAAAGAGAGTTCTCCCAAGCCTCAATACATCACATATAATGCGACATACATGAGTGTTGGAAGCTTAGAATTTTCGGCTTCAATACTAGGGTTTCGAGTTGGGATAATCCTCGGAATTATTCCGGTAGCATATCGAGGAGGTCCAGCGGCTTGAAACACCATCCACCTGGTGGTGCTTGGAGACACACGTTGGAAGACTTTGGCTTCTCAAATAGGCTCTCAACTAGCTTGGATTGACCTTTTGTTCTTGGCGTTCTTGCACCATGAAAAGGTTAGTAATCTAACCCCCTCGTAGGTTAGATCTTTTATTTAGGTATTTTGACTGTTTAGATCTAGATCTTGTACTTTCCTCTGCGTAATCGGGTGGATCTTTGATCAATCCGGCGATATTACATCCTACAGATTATTCATTAACTGCTGCGATCCTGTTATTGATTACATCCCACTATTTAACTCAAAAATTATATTGTTCCATTCGTAAAATTTGAAATGATGTAGAAACATTAGTTCATAAAGCCAAAAGAGTATGACGATGCTGGAAATCGTCGGGTACTAATTACAGGGCCTCTTGATCCTAGTGACAATCTATTCAAGACTCAAGAACACTAATGATGATGTAACAAGGGGTGATTTGTGTGTGGATTAGACTTGATCTGAGATATTGTATCTCAAGCTGCCAACGTATCCTGTGTATTAGTCAGGGATCAAGTCTTTCGTAGTTCCTGAAGGATTGTTTATACAGAGAGCGTCTCACCCGTTTTCTTGTCCATCAAGGATTCGAATTCTTCATCCCTATGGATTATCTCGTGTAAATCCCTTTGATTTACGGATAATCAAGGACAGGTTTGAAAGTTAGGATCATAGTCTTTATGATTTTAGATTATTTCCATATTTATCATACATATTATGCATGTGGGCAATATCATATAAGAAAGGCTTTGGCCGACTTGCGTCGAGCCCCCCGAGGCCACTATGGACTGTACTATGTAGACCCAACTTGTCCCTGTTGTAAAAGTTCTCATACTTTAAAATTTTGACTATCTTCTTTGATTTTGACTAACTTGTTGTTGGGGAGATTTTGCATCATTAAAACAAAAGAAAATTTATAAACCTATACTACCATGCAAAACTACCTCCTAACCGGCCGAATACCGGGTAGTTGCTAGTAAAGTTGGATAAGTACGGGTATCGATCCTCAGGGAAAAGGGATGTTGAATCTAATCTAATTAATTCTCTCAATTGTTACTAACGAAAACAAATAAACGAAGAACTAACAAATAAACTCATAGAACAAGTAAACTAAATCTAAACTAGAACAAATAATAAAAACCTAAACTAAGGATACATGGGATCAAACATCATACAAACCAAGTGATTTCAATCCTAGTTCATCTCATGATTTTAATTCAAATTGTGGTTTCACCTTTACACGAGATACAAATTCCTAATTCCTTAGTGAATCTATTTCTCAAGCTATGAATCCCTAATTCCTTAGTGAATTCAATTATCGATCTCTCCTCTTCCGAATGTTGAGACCTATATTCCATACAAAACGAAGGTGTAGATTCAGGTTAACTCTCGTATTTTAGAATCTACCAACCTAGATGATTAACCCATTAATTTGTCATCATTAATGATTAAAGATCCGATCTTTCTATGGTGATCTAGTTTACGCAACTTCCGTATGTTGTAAACATATCAATTAGTAAACAATCTTTCGATATGGTTCACATAATAGCATCATGAATCGAATAGAAAGATACAACATAAATTAAGGCTCATGAGAATAAACAAAGGAATTGAATAAATTCAAAGAGAAACTCACATCGTTTGGATAATGGATGAATCCATGAATTAAACGAACGAAAAGAAAACGAAAAACTACATCCTAATCTAACCCGGATCACCCGAGCACAAGGCTCGGGTGACCGGCCTTGAACTCCTCAAGAAGGGCTCCTGCTACTGTGTTTTTGCCGCAGGAATATTGTGTGTGATTAGGGTTTGGGGCTGCTGCTATTTATAATAAAACTAAGTCGGCTGCTACAGTAACCTAAGTCGGTTTTGCTGAATACGGCCTTGGACGCCCGTGTAAAGAGGTGGACGCTCGTCCATGGCTCTCTGGACGGGGGATGGACGCTAGTCTGAAAGCATTCTGAAGACTCTGTACATGAGTTGCACTTCCGATTTGGTCTACAATTACAACGCCGTTCTTTGCATGGACTTTCGTTCTTCATTCTTGAACTGAATCCTTCGATTAAATATTTATTGGAATAAAACTTCTAAAACTCATATCTTGAGTTGTAGACCTCCAAAAATTATGATCCGAATGTCATAAAAAAGCTCTCGGAAAACTCTACAACTTTCATTAAGGACTCTTCTTGTAAAACGCCTTTTGATTAGCCTGTCGTATTATTGAGTATATTTTAGGATTTTCCACTGAATTCATCTCTTTAAAATCATCCTTTCCATCAACAATGTGTATCTACAATGTAGGAAAACATACCAAAGCGTAACACAATCCTAAAATAATATAAAATCATGATTTAAACACATACATCGCTACGTTTTGCAATTTAACCTATTAGAAACACCATTTACTCAATTAATCGATTATAAGCTCGATTTCTATGAAAATCCTAAGAATATGGGGAATATTGACATAAAATATATCCTTATAAAACGTATAAAATCACCCTTAACACTTGTCCCTATTGTAAAAGTTCTCATACTTGAAAATTTGTTTGTGCAGGTGTCCCTTGTAGGCTAGGAGGCCGTTGCGAGATTTACTGTGCTTTCTGCCACTGAGGCAAAGCTGAAGAAGTAAATCTCCAAACTGGAGAAAAAGGCTTCTGAATCAAAGAGCAGTTCCAGGCTCAGGTGGCCGTACTAACGGTTTTGGGAGCCGAGTATTTGGAGGAGAAACTTAGCTGGAGCAAGTTGTTACGGAGCTCCGAGCTGACAAGACCGCACTTGAAGCTACTTGTTCCGGCCAAATTGATCAGGTGATTATGGATTACAAGGCTTCATCGGCTGCTACTTCTACTTCCATTGCTCCTACCGAGCTGCCTTCGGCCAATGTTTTATGTGGAGAATCTTACTCCTATTATAGAGTTAGGGCAGAACTCAGCCCTAACACATCATAGGTTTTTGAGCTTGTACTTTTGCTTTGAAAGTTTCAAAATTATAACATGTACTATATTTTTATGACATGTGCAATTTTTTTCATTTTTGCAAGATTTCTTTCCTTACCATTGTTTTATTTCCTTCCCTTAGCTGTTGTCTTATTCATAATACTTGTGCACAACAGCTTCCAGCTGCTACATATTCTATTCAGCAGTTGAAGTTGATATAGATCTCTGCTTTTTGTTAAACCGTGATACTAGTCTGCTCCCTAGCATCAGACATGTGCCTGAAGTGCTTTTTCTATCCACTTTACATCCAACATAGTCTGAATCTGAATAAGATGTCAACTTGAATCCACCATCTTTTGCATACCAAATTCCCACATTTACTGTATGCTTCAGATATTTGATGATTCTCTTTACTGCTCGTAAAAGAGATCCTTTAGGTCGAGATTGAAATCTTGCACATACTCCTAGTGCAAATGCTATATCAGGTTTTCTTTCAGTTAGATAGAGTAATGATCCAATAATCCCTCTGTATAGCTTTTGATCAACAACATTTCCATTTTCACCCTTCCCAAGTATGGTTCTTCCACATTCAGAAGTTCCACTAGTGTCCAAACCATATTTGCTGATCAAGTCCTTTGTATATTTTGCTTGATTTATAAAGATGCCATCCTTTATCTATTTCACTTGCAATCCAAGAAAATAGTTGAGTTCTCCCATCATGCTTATTTGGAATTTTCTATTCATTAATTTGCAAATTTATCACATAGCTTCTCATCTTCTGATCCAAATATGATATCATCCACATATATTTGGACAAGTAGAGTGCTTGATCCATCTTGTAGCTTGAAAAGAGTCTTATCAATTGTTCCTATGCTGAATCCATTGATTGTCAAGAATTGTGAAAGTGTCTCATACCAGGCCCTAGGTGCCCGTTTGAGTCCATACAAAGCCTTCCTGAGCTTGTACACTTTGTCTTCTTTTCCATTGATTTGAAAACCAGGTGGTTGTTCCTCATATACCTCTTCATCCAGTAATCCATTCAGAAATGCACTTTTGACATCCATCTGATATACTTTGAAATCTTTATGAGCTGCAAATGCCAGCAATTGTCTGATTGCTCCCAATCTTGCTACTGGTGCAAAGGTTTTATCATAGTCTATGCCTTCTGCTTGTGAAAATCCTTTTGCTACCAATCTTTCTTTGTTTCTGACAATTACTCATTGTTCATCCATCTTGTTTCTGAATACCCATTTTGTCCCAATGATATTCACCATATCTGGTCTGTCAACAAGTTCCCAGACTTCATTTCTTTCAAATTCATTGAGTTGTTCTTGCATAGCTGTAATCCAATCAGCATCTTGGATTGCATCATCTAATTTCTTTGGTTCCACCTGTGACATAAAACAAATTAACATGCTTTGCAATTGTCTTCTGGTTCTTACACATGTATGAACATCTCCAATGACTTGTTCTTCTGGATGATCTCTAAGCCAGTTGATGTCAGGTGCCAATTTTGTATGTGCTGCCTCTTCTGCTGATGTTTTTGCTGGTGCTTCATCTTTTTGGTAATCAACTGCATCTTCTATCATTGCGGTTGGTATCTCTACCTCTACATAAGATGATCCAGAACCTGGTTTTTTTGTCTTTGTTCCACTAGAGTGTGTAAATCTTCACAACTGGTATTAAGTTCATAAAAAACAACATGTATTGATTCTTCAATCACCAAAGTCATTTTTTTGTTCAGTACTATGAATGTTTTTCTTGTGTCTGAGTATCCCATGAAAATTGCTTCATCATCTTTTTCATCAATAGTGTGTAGCTGGTTCCTGTTTAAAGCAAAACATTTTGCACCAAACATATGTAAGTATGATATATTAGGTTTTCTTCAGTTCTACACTTCATATGGAGTTTTGATGTGGAATATGTTGATGATTGATCTATTTTGTGTATAACATGCTGTATTTGCTACTTCTGCCCAAAATCTTTTTGGTAGTCCTCCTTCTGCTATCATAGATCTGACAGCTTCTTTGAGAGTTATGTTTCTTCTTTCTACTACTCTATTTTTATTTGGTGTTCCTGCCACTGAAAGTTGGTGTAGAACACCATTTTCTTCACAGTATGTTCTGATTACTTCATTCTTGAATTCCGTGCCTCTATCTGATCTTATCTTGATACACTTTCTTGCTTTTTGACATTCCAGCATCTTGTTTCACTCTCTAATATATAAGAGGTGACCTATTCTCATATTGTCCTTTTTATCCACAGCCAGTCTTCCTCTGGTATCTCCTGAATCCAAAGGATTGTATATGAATTGGTCTCCTTTTGTAGATTAGGGGTGGAACATTCCAATCATCTTCTGAGAGGTAAAGTCTGCCCTTACCATTAAGTATGCGTTTGCCTTTAATCGGATACTGGTAAGATGATTTAATTTGCTGGCTTACTGCACTGGTTTTTGACTTCATTGATGCATGATGAGTAGTTGATATAATGATCTGTCTTTTTCTGAGTTCGGGTCCGAGATTCATATTTGTGCTGGCCATTGTTTCTTTCCTCATCATGACTATTGTATCCAAGACCTGATCTGGATCCAAACCTTTTTGAGGGTTTTATAAGCTGGTGCAGAAACCTTCTCTGATGGCAAGGTAGTTTTCTTTGCTGGTTTGTTATCATCAAGCAAAAGGGATAGATTTTGATGAGACATATGCCGCAGTTGCAAGATTGGAAGCTATAGATTTTTTAAATTATTTTTTTATGTGTTTGAAAATAAATAATAGATGTTTTTTTTTTGAAATGAAATCATAGATGTTGACTTATGACTTGAAACGTGATATGTAATGTATCGAACCATGACCGAACCGTCTATTCCTCGCCCAATGGTTCACCAACCAAAACCGCTACCGCGCGTTTTAGTGGTTTTGTATGTGTAATTGATGTTTATATAATTGAAATACAAATATATATGACATTACAAGAAATCCACTACCCCTTTATCCTCGTTAAATCCCCTATAATCCATACCTATTATAATTCAATGACCAAATACCAACTTGATGTTAATTGAAGTTCAATTCAAGTACAAACATAAAAAATTTTAAAGTTCGATTTGATTAATATCAAGTGTGTGAAAAAAAAGATACTTGACAAACGACCCAAATTTTAACTTGAACCGTTGGTTCATGAACCACTATTTATAATGAAGCATTTGAGAACCGACCAAAACCATTGAATTGGCGGGTTAATCAATTATTGAACTATGAGATGAAGATTTGAACTGTGGTCAGATGTAGGCGAATAATTGTTGACCTATATAATACGATGTTGGAATTCAACGACACGGGTTGAAAATTGAGAGCGGCACATTGTATTACAAGTTTATAAGCAATAATTCTAAAAATATAAGGGTCAATGGTTAATATTAAAAAATTAGGGGGTTAATTAGTGCATATTAGTATTCAATCTTTTTTAATAGCATAAAAAAAACCTAGAATATTTTTTGCTGTCAAGTGACCCATATACACCCTCTTTAACGCCGTCCCCGTGTGCGTATATGCATATACATACATATATACATACATATACATATATACATACATACATATATATATATATATATATATATATATATATATATATATATATATATGTGTGTGCACCCAATTAGTTAACAAGGTATAATAGTTATTCCTAATTTAAATGTAATAATGTTATCCTAATTATCAATAATATCACGATGACAATATTTTGAAAGATCTACAATTTTAGGCATAAATTAATATGACACAAATTTTGTAGAATAACTAACCAAATAAAAAAAGGATTTTTTTCTTGATATGAAAAACAAAAATAGCTTGAAGTGCATTTGTTAAAAAAAAAACACGTTCTTCAATTTTTTTTAGTGGAACGTAGTACTTAATTTTTTTTTTAAAAACACACACACGTTCTTGACAAGATAAAAATGAAATAAAATAAAGGGATACTGCTTGACTTTGCATTATTTTAGGGTTTTCTATTTCTTTTTGAAGCGCTTCTTTTTTCTTTTCTTTTTTTGAGAAATGAGCGCCTTATTTTTTTAGCGCCTTTTTTTTCTACCAAAATTTTCACGCTTTTCTTTCTCACAAAAACTGAAAACACACATTCCCACTTATAATTATACTCCTTAAATGTGAGAAGAAAAAAAATTCAACTCTTAAATTATAACACAATCTGATCGAAACAATAATCTTTACAGAGATAATCACCTTCAAACACCCTTTCAAAGCACGGTTCTCCTAGAAAAGTTCTACAAACCTTTGAACACCCTTTCAAAGTATGGTTCTCCTAGACAATTTCCACAATTATTGCAGATTACAAGGAACTCGAGCGCATTTCAAGGGTGGATTGCATTTGATCTCCGACAAGGTAACACACGAATACAAACAACTATTAATCAAGGTAAATATCGATTTTCCCCAAAACTATCCCTAGTTGATCCACCTTCAATGTCCGATTAAAAACACAGCTCATACCACCAAAATTACATGATTTTCTACCATGATTATGCAAAACGAGGTGAAAAACATATGTGCGAATACACCATCACCGCAATACCGAAAAAACTTTTGATTTCCACCAAGAAAAAATCTGAAATCGATGCACCAGCATTTCTTGACTAAAAAAAACATAAGATTTCCTATTACAATGACGTATTTATAGGGGAATATGTGCAAATATAAAGGAAAAAAATCTGAATTTGATCTAGAATTTTAACTATATATTTCGTGCTTGGCTCAGAAGATTCGCAGACTTGCTCATTGTTTTCGCTTCTTCTTCCTCTAGCCATTTCTTAGACGCCACATCGCACTTCCATTACCCTTCTCTTTGCAAATTTGATTATATTTTTTGAAAGAGAAATCGGATTGTTTTGAAAGCCTTGTTGTTCGAGTGCTGTTCCATAGCCTTATTTCGTTGTGTTTCTTTAGATTGATAATGCAAATGGTTAATTTGCATAAAGATTGTTTTTGGGTTTTTTTCCTTCGAAAAAGAATTGACGGTTTTGCTTGACTTTCTGTTGAATTTTTGGAACAATTTCAGGAAAGCAACGTGCCAGTTAACTACATGTTCCTGTTAGGTGTAGTGCCCGAAAGACAATTTGTGTAATTGTTTTTAATGGATGACAGAATTTATCTCACCTTATTACTTGCTTTGTGCTTGTAAGTAATACACTGCTGCAAACCCTAAGTATATCAGATGTAACCGCTTAACTTAGTGCATGGCATGCACGTGAGGATTGAGTTAGTGGTGATATACTTAAACTGTTAATCCGTGGTGAACTTAATCAGAGTTTAGGGTCTCTTGATTAAAACACCAATAATGCGCCTAACACCTTAGGTGTGATAGTCTTATCCGGACTGCCGGTAGAGGTACTACGTGGGGCATTTATATATGATGGCATTCATATAGGATGGACCGATTTAATCTGAATTTCTCGGTATAATTCCGTAATCGAGGAATCTTATTAAATCATTAGATGATCATATATGGATCAACCTTAATCTCGAGGTGATCACTGTGGTGCCGCTTGTCCCGGGGTAGTGTTTGATGTGTTAGTTACGGTTCACTTAAATAATGTGTTCCAAGCCACTTCTCATTGGCACTATCTCCAGATGAGTGAGTAGTTCTGATTTTCACAGACATGGAATCCATTCCTTCCTCGCTGGGGAAGTAGAGACAAATTCCTTATTTGTTAGCCCTAAGAAAGTGATCGATCGGCCGAGTTCATATTTAGACTAATTAGCTACTAGTCGATATGTGAACTAATTGATCACTAGGGGTTGATGGTAAATAAGGATAAGATATTCGAGTCGGGTTTATGGAGACTTCCCACTCGTAATGGACGATCTATGGAGGGTTAATCCGTATGTAGTGATTATATCAATGGACGCTTATTCGCCGCATGGGTTGAGTATAAGTATACATCTATAATCGGTAGAGTTCATTTGGGTTTATGGTGGCGCAATCCCGGAATTAATAATTAATGTACTTTATGTTCGATGAATAATTAATTATTGGAGCTACTGGTTATAGGTCCATGGTCCCCGGTGTGGCTTCTGTAATTCGGACTCATAATCTTGTTATTTGGGCCTCAGTGATAATTAATTACTGGACTAATTAATTGATATGCATGGATATTATTTAGTTGGGCTTAAATAATATAATACACATAAAAGACATTTTATGTGGCTTTTTTGACCCAATATGTGGCGCCATTAATGTCCTAATAATTAGAGAGAAATTAGTTTTCTTGGATAATTATTTAACATGTGATTTATCTTTTATTTGTTAAATGATAATTCATGGAATAATAGATAATAATATGATTTATCTTAATTTGTTTGGGATAATCATTTTATTTATCTTTTATTTGGAAAAGGATTAATGTGATAATTATCACTTAATTATTTAATCCTTGGAGGACATTGATTACTCTCCTATATAAAGAGAGTTCTCCCAAGTCTAATAAAAAGGTACTATTCACGTCACTATTCACCGAGAGAAATTGGCCGAAAAATTTCGGCCTCTATTCTTAGGGTTCGAGTTGGAAAAATCTTCGGGATTTTTCTGGTTGCATATCAAGGAGGCTCGTAGTATCAAGAAGGGTGTCCACCAACCGCCGCTTGAGAACACATCGGAAGATCAAGGCTTCTCTTCCTATATTGGTAACATGATCTTAACCCCTTGTAGTAGTTTAAGTCCTTTATTTATGTATTGTACCGTGTAAATCGTGATCCATCCACGCGCGATAGATCTAACTTGGTTAGATCTAAGAACCTGCATCCTTCATGTGGTATCGGAGCCAGGTTCCACGATTTACATAGTATAATCATAATTAAACGATTTAAAGGAGTGGAATTGCATGTAGGTAAATTTAATTTATTGTTCTATGCATTGTTTATGATTGGTTGTCATGGTTGAAGAGATGGATTGGGGTTGGCAATGTTTATCCGTTAGATCTATTGTAAACTCATATGAACAATGAAAATTGCTCATATGAGTATAGGAAATTATGTAATTTATTGGTCATTGCAATTTTAATTTCCAGAAAGTAGATCGGTTTAGTAGCTGTTTAGGTTTTTCATTTTTCCCGTTAATCGAGCCGTTAAAAAGAAGATCCCTCCGGTCAGAATCAAGATTGGAAGTTGATGAACAATCCCACAAAATTTGGCGTCGATCAGAGTCCGTTTGGATTTCCGTTCGTTGCTACAAAGAAGCTGCTGTAACAGAAAACGCATGATTCACAGAAACCCTACCTGTGACTTCTTCGAATTTCTGGGAGAGTTTCGACCGTTGAAACGCAAATCCAACCGGTCATATTGATAAATATGGAGTTCTGGACGTGGAATAAAAATTTCAGGTCGATCGGGTTTCATCTCGATTCCCGATCGGCAGCGGGAAGTCATTGATGCGCTGCTGTAAAAGTCAGATTCAGCAGCTACTTGGGCGGCTCACTGGAGAATATTGACAAGTCAAAGCTCCGATCCAACCGTCCATCTTGAAGTCCAAAGAATGAAGATCAGATCTGGAAAGTTTCGTCCCGATCCGAGTTCGTTTGATATGCCAATCGTCGAAGATTCTAAACAGATGCAGATTAGGGTTTTATTTTATTTTCGAATAGATTAGTTACGGGGGTGTCAACGGTCTATCTCGGTGTTTATTTTCCGCACTAGTATACATGTGTAGATTGTATGAATAGAACCGGAAAATTGCCATGACATGCATCATATCATGAATTCCACTCCATATGCATACATGTAGAAATTAATTCGAGGAATTAGTTAGGCATGTATAAAACACGCAATTAGTTTTAATTAATTGTTTGATATTGATTAGAAACTAATTAGGTAAAAACCGAGGAACACGGGTTTTTCAATCGTCGAGGTTGGGTGATGGATTCTCGGTGAATCCCACTGCGAAAAGCATAAGGAGTAAAATCCCGAAACCTCGTGGTTAAGGTGTTGGATTCTCGTGAATTCCACCTACCTAGACGAGATTACGCTTTTGTTCCGTAGTGTCTACGAGAAAGTTTGGTGTTTAAGGATTGATAATCACGGGCAAACAGGTTCGAAGTGGTTTAACCACGGTTGGGTGGTCAACAAAGAGCTACGGCTCAATCGACTTCACCCTCCACGTGTGGCGTTTGCACGGGTCCTGGCAATATCGAGCCATCCGAAGAGCTACTACGGCTCAACGGAGCTCTCCTAGCCTTGACCCGTCCGGACGGTCACATATGTTCTAACGACAGGTCGGGTGGGCTAGCCCACATAACCGACAACATTCGGGCCTATGATTTATTGTTCCTTAATGTAACATCATGTCCAAAAACGTGATCAAGAAACCCACCACTTTTTCAAAATATTGAGTGGGAGCGGAGAGGCGACACCGACCCACGGCCTCACCGCTGACACAAGCAACGTGAGAGAATGGTGACGCCTGCCGGGCTTTGATTTCGCCCCTAAGGAAGGCCTTCGCCGCTATCAAAATTCAAGGCTTGGTCTCCGAAAGGATAGGATTTTGGGTACCGCTGGTCACCGACCGACCCTACTAGCGGCACACTCGGGTCTACCTAAAAATCGAGACAAGAGGTCACACTCATAAAGGGTATTTTTGGTAGTACCTTGGCTGAAAAAGAAAAGGTGATTGACGATCACAAATGAGATGTTCGATTCTCAATCTGATCGTCAATATTAATCGAAACCTCTTTGACCTACCCTAAGGCGGCACTGAGGCATTAGATTAAATCCTTGGAACGGTAGGATAGACTATAAGTAATTAGTTTATGTTCCTAAAATTTTAGTAGTGTATGATTTGGATTTATTTTCTGTCAGTTTTATTTACAACTATTTATATATCTCTCTAGGGTACTAGATTGCTAGTGTATGTAAAATTGACTAGTAACGACTTCGTTAAAAGTGGTAAGTAACTAGAACGCTGTATTTATTAATCTCACATGCGATTAAATTTTCGGAAGAGATATATCTCTTGAGCTTTCAAAACTTAAGTGACGTAAATAAGTATGTCATCACGCCAATCGCAAGTGTAACGAGAGACAACCGTAGTTAGTTTGAAAGGTGATTGGGACGATAAAATTCTTCCAGTGAATTTTAATTGTGTAGTGTCTACACGAGAAATTTTCTAATAGAAAAATTAGAGAATCATAAATTAAAGTGTCGCTAGTTAGACGGTATTTGGAACCGATAAACTAGTGGGAGCTTTTGTCTTATGTTTTTCTAATTTAGAAAATTAGTCCCACCGGGTAACGCTTTCATTAGACATCCCACGCTTCACGAGTAGTGTCTACTCAATTGAATCGCTAGTTCAAGACTATTTCCTTTTAAGGAAAGTTGAGAATGGGAAAGAATGTCTATAAGTGTTAATCATCTTAACTAAAGTTTTAAGGCTAAACCAAACATTAATTAAAGAAAGTATAGGATAAGGAAAGTAATTCCGGATCACTAACCAATGAATCCTTAGCGACTTTCTTAACCGAGTAACTTGACTCGTAGCTTAGTTCTTTGACGAACTAGGAAGTCGTGCATTAACGACATAGAGTAACAACGGGCGTAATTTCACTTACAATAGTGGGAGTGATATAAGGAAATGAATTTCGATTCTATCTCTTGAATATCACAGTAAAAATTTATTTTTCTCGCTTATAGATTCGCTGAAACAAATGGATTCACTTTCAACTCGATATATTGTTGCCTCATAGAAAGTGAATATGACATTTGTAGTACTTAATCCAAGACTCGGACTTTTGTTTGATAAAGTCGTAACCACTAAGAAAAGTCGAATAAGTATAACACATCTAAAACTATTAAAGGTAAAAGGTTTCGTGATTAAGATAAGCGACCTTTCAATATCTATTAATTAGTGCATATATCCTGAGATAAGATCCGACGATCGCTAAGGGTGATTCCTATCTCCCGCCCAGAACACTATCTCAAAGGAACAATGACTAAGTTTCCTTTCAATCGGAAAGGGTAATAGATTTGAAGGGTAACATAGCTTGTTCACCATGACCTTCGGGTCTAGTGAGAGATACAAGCCGCTGGGAGTTTTTGAGTGGTGACATATTGTCCGATAACTACTCAAACGTGATTTAGTTTATCAAAAGAACACGAGGAGGAGTCTCTCGATTTTAGCAGAGAATAGAGTATTCCATGCTCGTAAATAGGCTATCGCATAGTCTTGGGATCGATGCTCGGCCCGCTTCCTAGTGGAATGATTCTCGCTGTAAGAAAACCATAGACTTGCCTCGATATAGTTATTAATGTGCTACAATACATCGTTAAACTCGATTAAGATAATTGGTTGCAAAATAATGGTTAACATTATTATGTAAACCGAGAAGTCTACCTAGAAGATGCCAATGAATTTATGGATAATGAGTGAATTCGTTCACACCACTTTCCAAATGTAGGCATTTAGCATTTAATGCTTGAAGGTAGGATCGAGATTTTGCGATACGCTCAGATTGTGACTGCTTGTGAAACATCTTAATGAGATGAGTGAAGGTTGATTATAAGATTCTTGAGATCGTAAAGTGACGGTTGAATCTGTCACAAGCCTTCTCGATAGAATCTATAAGTAACAACCTTAAACCTTGAGTACGGTTACCCAAAGGTAGTTACTATCCGATTTAATCGCACTCACATCCAACATCGGGTTGTTGGTGATTACACCGATAAATACTACTAGATCGTAATGTCAATCCACCCAAGACACAAAGTGGGAGTATGGTTTAACCGCTGACCCATTGTGATTTTGTGGACTTTATAATTTGTGGGGTGATTGATAACCCATGGCTCTTGGTGGTCTGATAGATTCTCGATTATAGAGGTTGGTTTGATAACCTTAACCTCGTGAATGGAGTTTTGGTACTCCAACTGTTTCAGCCTCTTGTAACCACCCGAGTGTCTCAGCCCAAGGGGAGCAATTGGATCTACACGGAAAAGAGTCGAATGAATAGGAAAGTTTAAACTTTCAGCAAAGTTGAGTGGTATAGGGTGGTGATTCTCGACAAGCAGTAGAGAGTTAACTGCACCTTGAACTCTCTCACCACTAGCCTTGCTAGATTTCGTTAGAAAGCGTAAAATAGGGGTGATTCCTGAGACTTTCTTGTCGAACAACGGAATCGAATTCATTGTAATGTATGGTTTTAGCTAAGAATGAATAACGGATTCATACAAAGCGTAAGATAGGGGTGATTCCCTAAGACCTTTTTTAAGTAGACTAACGATATCTTAATTCATTCAAAAGAACCTTTGGCAGAGGCCGCCATGGCTTATATCCTTTGTGGATTTAAGAGAACCTCTCGGTCATTTAAAAGTCACATGTTTTAAAATATGTGAACTTGACCAGAGTATTGATAAGTCTTTCGTAGACCTGGATATCAATATTGGTAAAGTAGTAGTATTAGTGTTCATGAATGATAACATCAAAACAGCTTGGAAACAACATGTGTGTGCTATCCAAGTCGGAAATCGACAAGCCAAGATTCTCTGGATGAGAGAATTGACTATATTCTAAGAATCGATTCGTCAAACTCACGAGAATGAGTCATTGGCTATCCCACCTATCTTATTGAATAAGATGATCATGCATATACGTATGCAACATTCATCGAGAGTAGTCCTACCTTACATCTCGTGAATGATTCTCTAAATCTCCGGATAAAGAGAAAATGGGATAGTAGTCTCTTGGATAACGGCAAGTCAGTCATAATAAGTCAATTGCGCTTGAATCTTGGATTCAAGCAATAAGTAGCGGTTTAGTATGTCCTCAAGTATCGTTAGAGAACGAGGAATGACATGCTTGTATATTTAGGTGCAAACTTGAATATGGTTGACCATTAATCGATTCGACTTGTAGTCGATTAAGGATGATCATTAAGTTGATCTCGGCCTGTTTACTCATAGTGCTTAGAATTTCCTTTTGGTCCCGGGAGTAATTCCGTGTCCGATAAGCCGATATCACTTCATTGTTAAAACAAAGTGAAGATATAGCTTAGAAGGATCTTCTCGGTCACAAGAAGTCAAAAGCATATTGAGAGAGAGTACCGCTCGATTGGAAGGACCGACAACGTTTCAATCCTAAAGATCGCCTCGAGTCGACAACCTAGCTAATCGCTGTACCAAGTCGAGTGCTTGAGGGTACGGCATTGATAGATATGTCTCACCGCTTTTAGAGCAAGTGGGAGAGTGTTGTGAATAAGATAGGTGTGCTCTAAAACAATCGCTGCTTGTCATTTCGTGCAAGTGGGAGATTGTTAGTGTAGTGCCCGAAAGACAATTTGTGTAATTGTTTTTAATGGACGGCGTAATTTATCTCACCTTATTACTTGCTTTGTGCTTGTAAGTAATACACATCACAGAAACCCTAAGTATATCAAGATGTAAATCGCTTAACTTAGTGCATGGCATGCACGTGAGGATTGAGTTAGTGGTGATATACTTAAATCGTTAGTCCGTGGTGAACTTAATCGTAGTTTAGGGTCTCTTGATTAAAACACCAATAATGCGCCTAACACTTTAGTGGTGTGATAGTCTTATCCGGACTGCCGGCAGAGGGTACCTACGTGGGGCATTTATATATGATGGCATTCATATAGACTCGGACCGATTTAATCAATTTCTCGGTATAATTCCGTAATCGAGGAATCTTATTAAATCATTAGATGATCATATATGGATCAACCTTAATCTCGAGGTGATCATGTGGTGCCGCTTGTCCCGGGTAGTGTTTGATGTGTTAGTTACGGTTCACTTAAATAATGTGTTCCAAGCCACTTCTCATTGGCACTATCTCCGCATTTGAGTGAGTAGTTCGATTTTCACAGACATGGAATCCATTCCTTCCTCGCTGGAAGTAGAGAGACAAATCCCCTTATTTGTTAGCCCTAAGAAAGTGATCGATCGGCCGAGTTCATATTTAGACTAATTAGCTACTAGTCGATATGTGAACTAATTGATCACTGGGGTTGATGGTAAATAAGGATAAGATATTCGAAGTCGGTTTATGGAGACTTCCCACCGTAATGGACACCTATGGAGGGTTAATCCGTATGTAGTGATTATATCAATGGACGCTTATTCGGCTCTATTGGTTGAGTATAAGTATACATCTATAATCGGTAGAGTTCGGGCTCGGGTTTATGGTATGTAATCCCGGAATTAATAATTAATGTACTTTCTGCTCGATGAATAATTAATTATTGAGCTACCGGTTATAGTCCATGGTCCCCGTGTGGCTTCCGTAATTCGGATCGATAATCTTGTTATTTGGGCCTCAGTGATAATTAATTGGCTGGGCTAATTAATTGATATGCATGGATATTATTTAGTTGGGCTAAATAATATAATACACATAAAAGACATTTTATGTAGGCTTTTTTGACCCAATATGTGGCGCCATTAATGTCCTAATAATTAGAGAGAAATTAGTTTTCTTGGATAATTATTTAACATGTGATTTATCTTTTATTTGTTAAATGATAATTTATGGAATAATAGATAATAATATGATTTATCTTAATTTGTTTGGGATAATCATTTTATTTATCTTTTATTTGGAAAAGGATTAATGTGATAATTATCACTTAATTATTTAATCCTTGGAGGACATTGATTACTCTCCTATATAAAGAGAGTTCTCCCAAGTCTAATAAAAAGGTACTATTCACGTCACTATTCACCGAGAGAAATTGGCCTAAAAAATTCGGCCTCTATTCTGGGGGTTCTGAGTTGGAAAATCTTCGGATTTTTCTCGTTGCATATCAAGGAGGCTCGTAGATCAAGAAGGGTGTCCACCAACCGCCGCTTGAGAACACATCGGAAGATCAAGGCTTCTCTTCCCTATATTGGTAACATGATCTTAACCCCTTGTAGTAGTTTAAGTCCTTTATTTATGTATTGTACCGTGTAAATCGTGATCCATCCGCTGCGTATAGATCTAACTTGGTTAGATCTAAGAACCTCGTATCCTTCTGGCCTGCATATTTATTCGAGGTTAATTTGGTAGATATATTGTGCATTTGTCCTCAAGAACATTGCAAAATTAAAATTGTCCTATTTTTCTATTTTAGTACTCTATGTCTCCTTTCGTTCCTTTCTTCCTACTTTTTTTTCCCCTTTCTCTTTCCATTTTTCATATGTGTTTAATTAAATCAAAATTATCAATAATTATCGAGATTTGTTTTTTTATATTAATATTCAACACCATAAGTTAATGATAATTATATTAAAAATAATTGATTGCATTCTAAAAGGTTTCACAAATTTCCTGATAACAAAATGATCAAGTTATGTTACTTGTATTATAATAAAAGGTTTCAATGTTGTAAGTTGGAAAAAAATAAATTGTTGAAGACAAAGTGACACTGCTGCAAGTTAGAGATTTTTTTTTTCAGTTAAAGAAGGTTTAATTTGTATCAAATTGTTATGTTCTGGTATTTTGAGTTTGGGAAGGTTTTAAAGTATGTCGTAAATAAGCCAATTTGTATGGTGATTCTTATTTCTCTTCTTTATGTCAGTTCTTGTTTTGATGGTTGAATGCATGGCCACATTATACGATTCTTCGTTCAAACGTTAAGCTCACTTGTATTTTTATTTTATTTCATATTCTTTTGGTGATATTTCATAAAATTAATTTTTATTGATATGTGTTGTCATGAATACTTGTTTGTTTTCTTCTCAATAGATGCAGGATAAAGCAATGAAGAGGAAACAGAGACGGAAGAGTTGCATTTGAAAGGTAAAATATACATTCATATCATACATATATATTACAATATTTTTCTAATAAATTTTACAAATTTTCATACCATTCAACTTACCTTCGCAGACATACTCATGTTATTGGGATTGAAAGTTATTGAGATTGGACGCTTGTTCTTTTAGGAGGAAAATAGTTGCGCTTTTAGTATCGACGATTAATCTCTTAAAGATCATTTCGCTGCTTTTCTAGTTAATTTCAACTTATTGTCGATTGAATGTTTGGAAAATAATCGTTTTTTTGGTGTTTCGTAATATTCGATTTTCGGAAAAAGGCAGACGTGTCATTTTGTAAAACGAATATTGGGTTCGGTTCCTTTTATTCGAGTTTAATAATTTTGATATTTATGTATATAATTCGATTTATATATATAAATATTTAAGGAAGAAAAATCGTTTAATAAGGGTGATTAAGGAAAATCAAAGGTAATTAGGATATTGGGATTTTTCCTATTTAAGGAAAAATTAGCCTAATCACCCCTTAGAACTTTTAATCGATTTTTCCACCTCCAAATTCACTTTTGCGTGTGTGAGCAAAGGAATAAGGCCTGAGGGAATTTCATCGCTTGTTAATTCAACTTGACGGTTTTCGATCCTTGACGGTTTTCGATCGCTTGTTAATTCAATCGCTATGTAAGAGAGCAACGCTGTGACATCAAAAAGTTGAAGCTTTGATAAGGTATGATTAAACCCTAGATTTGTTCTTCTTCGAGTTTGAAGGATTCAAACTCATCAATTCGTAGTTTTTATCGTTTAGAAGCGTGTGATCGAATCTAATCTAAGTTTGGATTTATCACATGTTTTCCTGCAGAAAAGGATTAGTTTTGCTACTGTTTTTCTGTGGTTTGAAGTCGTAATTAGCTGCTTAAAAGATAAGAGGCTCTTCCTACAATTTCAATTATCGTTCATAAGGTTTAGATCGTGTTTAAGATGTTTTAGTGCTAGGAAGATGTGTTTTCGTTGATCAAAGGATCATAGATGATTTGGTATGTTTAGAAATATTTTTCCTATGTTTTACTGTGTTAAATTCGATGCCAATTAGGTTAGAAACGGATTGGAAATCATGTCTTGATGATTTTAGCGTTTTGGGAAAACCCCAGGCAAACGGGCGTTCGCCTAAGGCAAGCGGGCGTTTGCAACTGTAGTAGCTCAAACGGGCGTTTGCATAAGGCAGACGGGCGTTTGAGGTTAGATTTTTTATTCAGGATGTAGCCATTTTTTACGGACGGGCGTTTGGGGTTAGTGGACGGGCGTTCAATGTCGAACGGGCGTCCATAGGATATTCAAACGGGCGTTTGACCTGTTTTACCTTGTTTTTACTTTTCTATTGTTTCAGCTTTGTTTTGGGCTTCATAACCATGTTATAATCGTCTAAACGCTTAATTTGTGATACGCGAACATTTCATAAACATAAACAAGCCTCGATTGAACTTTTGATTCGTTTCACCAAAACACCGAACGATTTTTAAAATGAGTTGAAGTTCGGATCCGTCGAAAGGGCATGAAAGGGCTTGTGCTTTGGTGAACTAGAGTTCATCATTGTCTGTGTAATTGATAGGATGTGTTGTCTAGTTGTCTAAGTGAAGGAGTAGAGTTGATAAGATGAGTTTTATTCTGAAAACACTTAGGTGGCTAGTTAATTCACATTAATAATTACATATGTGTAGTAAAAGATAAAACATCATTTATTCTCGGTTAGGCACTCTTTCATAATGGCGATGTGATACGCTCATAAAAAGTGAACAACGCTACTGGACTTAAACGGCTGAAGGGTAGTGGAGGAAATTCATCGACGATAGCATACCGGGAGACCCCGGAGCTAATCGGTACTAATCACCATTAGTTAGCAAGTATATCTTCAGGCTAATGAACGCCATGCACAGTGTCCTTGAGTAATGATGTAACAAAGATAAGTTAAGCTAGAAACGTTTAGTCATGACGTGTTGATGGACATGGCGAACCCTAAATTGAGTCGGCCTCGTTAAGACAAATCTCTTAATAATGAACCATAATTAAATTGTAGCTTCTACTTCTTACTTTGTACAATGTACTTACCTCAAATGCATGTTTATTTATGTGTTTGGGGAGAGAAGACGAACAGGTAAATGATGAGTTCGAGGAGGACTTTGATGACGACGTTTGAGGACGCCGGACTTGAAGACCTTGTTTATTATCTATTTTTTTCATTTATTTCATAGACTTGGATCGTTATTAGATCTTGTAGTTACTTTTGGTACTTTGAAATTGTGAAAATTTTGGATTCGTTTGATTTCGATGTAATAATATTACATTTCCTCTTAGTTCTTTATTTCTATTCTTAGTTATTTGAAAAATTTACCCGAGTCTTTTAGCTTCCATTTGATACGACGTAGTAAAGGCTTACGGTAATATTATTTATTTAATATTATGCGCGTTTAACGCTTCGATTTACGGATAAGGACTCGTGTCCGGGAACGGGCGTTATATAGCTTGGTATCGAGAGAAGCGCCTTTTAGGCTTTCTTTATTTTAAGATAAGTTTTCTTTAGACCTCTTAGTAAAGTTTGGTTTTCGATCCTCGTGATGGTGTTCACTAGAACCGAGCGGTGCGTAAGCGCCGTGAGTCCGCCGCGGAAAGCCCGACACCACCAGAAGAGGCGGTTTTGTGAGGCGTAATCCTTCACCACATCCAAGACCCACTCCACCCCTCGCATCGCGACTCCTACACCACGATCTCAAAGCAGGCTTGTCACCGTGAACTCATCAGAGCAACGCCCACAATGTTACGTGGGATGTTCGATTCTGGCTTTTCATTGATAAGTGATGTTCCAAATGGTTTAGTACCGCCACCAGTGAGCTACCCTCCACCAAGGTATAACTACATCTATGGAGAACCAGGAGAAGCACTATATATGAGTCATCAGAAGGGAGACATTCCACCGGGCCAAGATGCCCTCCAAGTGAGTGTTTACCCTCCACCGGTAAGCCACCCTCACCACCGCTTTTCATCATCAAGCAAAGATCGACCTTTACCCTCCTCTAAGAGGTCATACACCTCGACCTTATATACCTCGTTCACCCCATTTTGACCATCAACAAGGCTTTGGTTACCCACCCTACGGTTTCAACCAACACTAGTACCAGCAGCAGGAGATACCCTATGGATACCCTCCAGTTTATCCATAAGCCCCACCGGTTAGACCGGCACTTGAGCAAGCCCCACCGATTGATTGGTATACGAGGTTGAGAAGAAACAGAGTTCCGGATTTCTATGCGAATGTGGAACATTCCAAGGCCGAAGAATGGTTAAGAGGCTTCAAAAGGCTTGCAGAATATACATGTTCCTAACTGAGATGGCCTGGGCTTGGCATGTTAGTTTCTTTTGTGTGAAGTCAAGCTTGGATCGATGCCATACAGAGCAAAGAATGGAAAGTAAACAGATTGGGAAGGCTTTAAGGCCATGTTCTATAACGAGTATTTTCCAAACAAAGGCAGCAGACATGGAAAGTCGCTTTTGAAACTTAAACAGTGGTAATTATATGACAAGATTCTCAAAGACACCAACAAGTTTAATGAGTTAAAGATTCTACCCTGAGTTGATGAAGGTCGAAGAGAGGAAGATGGCTCTTTATAAGGAAGGTTTAGCCTATCAGATACAGTCTGGTATGTTAGGTTTCACGGCTAAGAATATGGCTGAATTGTTGAATAAGGCTTTAGAGGTTGAGACCTTTAGGAAGAAGGCCACAGTGGTTATTGGGAACAAGAGGAGTTTTGGAACAAGCCAAGGTAATAACCGGGGAGCACCGCAACAGAATTTGAAGAAGAAACGGCTCCTGCAGCGAGTAAACCTCCAACCGGAGTACCACTTTGCCCTAAGTGCAATAGGAATCACTCGGGTGAGTGCCGAGTTCATACAAACGGCTGTTATCTTTGTGGAGAGATGGGACATTTTGCAAAGAATTGTCCGACAAAGGGTCCTACAAGTAATCAGAGGCAAGGAAGTGGTAGTATGCCCGAGTCGCCTGGGGCCTGAAGTTTTTATGGTGGATGTTGAGATGGTCGAACTGCACGATAATGTTATTTCGTGTAATTTTGTTTAATTTAATTTATTAGAATACTTTTATAGCATGATTTGTATCATGTTGTATTTGTATTTAAATAAACGAATTCACATCCTAGGTACAATAATGTTAGACAACTTAGTGGTCACGGCATTGTTTGATACGGGAGCGTCTAATACTTTTGTGTCAACTAAGGTAGCTAAGAAGCTTAACTTACCAATAGAACCTTTAAGAAACACTTTGGAGATAACAACACCATTAGGAAAATTGACTAAGTCAACCAAGTTGATGCCTCAAGTAGATGTTCGAGTTGGAACGTATCGTTGTAAGAGTGACTTTACGATTCTAGACTTTTCGGATTTTGATGTGATTCTTGGAATAGATTGGCTATCCGAGAATTTTGTCCACTTGGATTGTAGAGAAAGAGAGTGACCTTCAAGATACCCGGAAAATCAGATAAGACTTATCAGGGTAACATTTATAAGCCTAGTAAGAAGCGTCATCCTATAATTTCAGCGGTTAAGGCTATAAGAGCTTGCAGAAAGGTTGTGAAGGCTACTTGTTGTATGCGGTGGTTGTGGAACAAGTGAAGCCTAAGTTAGAAGAAACCATCGTAGTCAAGGAATACCTCAAGTATTTTAAGAGTTACCGGGAGACATGCCTGATAGAGAGATTGAATTTGAGATCAAGTTGATGCCTGGAGTGGCACCAGTTGCTAAGGCACCCTATAGAATGGCACCGGCTGAATTAAAGGAGTTGAAAGCTCAACTTAAGGATATGCTTGAAAGGAATATAATTCAGCCTAGCACTTCGCCTCTGGGAGCCCCAGCTGTTGTTTGTCAAGAAGAAGGATGGTAGTAATGAGGATGTGCATAGACTACAGAGCATTGAACAATCTTACCATCAAGAATAAGTACCTTTGCCAAGGATTGATGATCCTGCTTAATCGCCATAAGGCAAGAGAGTATTTTCCAAGATTGATCTTAGGTCGTGGTATCACCGCTTGAAGATCAAGGTAGCAGATATACCAAGACGGCTTTCAAAGATTTGAGGTATGAATATTATGAATTCTTAGTCATGCCTTTTGACTCACTAATGCTCCATCCGCATTTATGGATTTAATGCAGTGGTGTTTTCATGCCATACTTGGACAAGTTTGTGATAGTGTTCATAGATGACATCCTAGTATACTCAAAGGATGAGAGAGAACACGAGGAGCACTTAAGGATAGTGTTGGAGACTTTGAAGAAGAACCGTTGTATGCTAAGTACTCAAAGTGCAAATTTTGGTTGACAAGTTAGTTTCTTGGGTCATGTCATTTCGGAGATGGCATCATGGTTGATCCGGCAAAGATTGAAGCGGTTGAGAAATGGTCCGCACTCGACTACGCTTTCGAGGTTAGGAGTTTTCTCGGTTTACGGGCTATTATAGGATGTTTGTACAAGACTTCTCAAAGATAGCTACACCACTTACCCGGCTCACTCAAAAGGATGTGAAGTTCGAGTGGACCAGTTGAGTGTGAAGAGGCTTTTGAAACGTCAAGAAGAAGTTGACTACAAAGATCGCGCTTTGGCAAAGGCCGGAGATCTTTGATAATTACGACGCTTACACGGGCCGCTTCGGGACAAGGTTTAGGTTATGTGTTGATGCAGGAGGAAGGTAATTGCTTATGCATCCGCATGCTTGAAGGTGCATGAGAAGAATTACCCAACCCACGACTTGGAGTTAGCGCGGTTGTGTTTGCCTTGAAGACGGAGGCACTACTTGTATGGAGTTAAGGCCGTGGATCTTCACCGATCACAAGAGTTTGAAGTATTTCTTTTCCCAAGAAAATCTGGAATATGAGCCAAAGGAGATGGTTAGAGTTTGTTAAGGATTATGACCTGAAATTCGCACCACCCGGTAAAGAAAATGTAGTGGTCGATGCTTTGAGCAGAAACCTGTTTGCGCTTTCAAGCGCTGAAGACGAAAGGTAAAGGTTAGATGGGTTGAGAATCCAAGCTTTGATTAGATTTAAGACCGGCGCTTTATGGCACCGCTTGTTAGCAAGGTCCGAGTTGATGGATGACATTCGGGAGAAGCAAGATGAAGACCCGCTTTTGGTTGACTTGAAGCGAAGTTGTAAGGGAAAACCTACGGTTGGCTATGTGTTAGATAAGAATGGAAATCTTTGGTGCCGTGGATCGCTTGTGTTTGCCTAATGTTGGTGATTTAAGACAGAGAGTCTTGGAAGAGGCACATAGGATTGCTTTTGCAGTTCATCCGGGAGCTACTAAAATGTACAGGGACTTGAAGGAAAGGTTTTGGTGGCCTTCGATGAAAATTGAGATAGCCAAGTTTGTTGCAGAGTGGGATACTTGCCAGAAGGTTAAGGCAGAACATAGAAGGCCTGGAGGAATGCTTAAGCCATTGGACATCCCGGAATGGAAATGGGATAAGATCACCATGGATTTCATCACCGGTTTACCTAAGACGATAGGCGGTCATGATGCGATTTGGGTGATCGTGGATAGATTGACAAAATCCGATCATTTCTTACCATGTAAGGTTGATATGCCCTTGAAGAAGATGACGACACTATACCTAGATAATATAGTGAAGTTACACGGAGTACCTATCTCGATAGTTTCGAATCGTGACTCGAGGTTCGTCAGTCGGTTTTGGAAGAGTTTACAAGCAGCTTTTGGAACCAAGTTGATCTTGATTACGGCCTTTCATCCTCGCATGATGGACAAAGCGGAGAGGACCATCCAAACACTTGAAGATATGTTGAGAGCTTGTGTTTTGGAAGTAGCCAGATCATGGGATGATTACCTAACTGTGGCGGAGTTTGCCTATAACAACAGTTATCATGCAAGTATAGGCATGCCACCGTTTGAAGCGTTGTATGGAAGAAGATGTAGAACGCCGTTGTTTTGGGATGAAGTCGGGAAAAGACAAATCACCGGGCTGGAATTGGTTGAGCAAGCAAGAGAGAGAGTTCAGTTAGTTAAGAAGAATCTGAAGGCAGCTCAAGATAGGCAGAAGAGTTGGGAAGATGTTAGAAGAAGACCTCTTGAGTTTGAAGTTGGTGAAAGAGTTTATCTACGAGCTTCACCAATGAAGGGAGTGAAACGCTTTGGACAAAAAGGAAAGCTAAGTCCAAGGTATGTTGGACCATTTGAGATTCTGGAAATATATAATTGGACCGTTGGCTTACAAGCTTAAGTTACCGGAATCGATGTCAATAGTCCACAACGTGTTTCATGTCTCAATGTTGAAGAAGTGTTTGACCAAAAGTGATGTTGAGACAACTGTTGATCCGGAGATCCTGCAGGACAATCTTTCGTATGATGAGGCGCCGATCAGAATTTTGGACCGGAAAGAAAAGATGATTAAGAGACGGTTGATTCATTTGGTTCTGGTGCAATGGAGCAATCATTCACGGGATGAAGCTACTTGGGAAGTTGAGGACGATATGATCAACGAGTTTCCAGATTTTATGGACTTACCAGGTATGTTCTAATTTTCGAGGACGAAACTCCTTTAAGGGGGGAAGAATGTAATATTCCGATTTTCGGGAAAGTGGCAGACGTGTCATTTTGTGAAAACGAAATATTGGGTTCGGTTCCTTTTATTCGGAGTTTAATAATTTGGATATTTATGTATATAATTCGATTTTTATATATAAATATTGAAGGAAGAAAAATATAGTTTAATAAGGGTGATTAAGGAAAATCAGTGTAATTAGGTAATATTGGGATTTTTCCTATTTAAGGAAAAATTAGCCTAATTAGCCCGTTAGAACTTTTAATCAGATTTTTCCACCTCCAAATTCACTCTCTGTGTGTGTGAGCAAGGGAATAGTGTTGAGGGAATTTTCATCAGTTGTTAATTCAATCCTTGGCGGTTTTCAGATCAGATTCGAGCACCGGAATCGTTGTGAAGAGAGCAATGTTGTGACATCAAAAAGTTGAAGCTTTTATAAGGTATGATTAAACCCTAGCTTTGTTCTTCTTCGAGTTTGAAGGATTCAAACTCATCAATTCATAGTTTTTATCGTTTAGAAGCGTGTGATCGAATCTAATCTATGTTTGGATTTATCACATGTTTTCCTGCAGAAAAGGATTAGTTTTTCTGCTGTTTTTCTGTGGTTTGAAGTCGGAATTAGCTGCTTAAAAGGTAAGAGGCTCTTCCTATAATTTCAATTATCGTTCATAAGGTTTAGATCGTGTTTAAGATGTTTTAGTGCTAGGAAGATGTGTTTTCGTTGATCAAAGGATCATAGATGATTTGGTATGTTTAGATATATTTTTCCTATGTTTTACTGTGTTAAATTCGATGCCAATTAGGTTATAAACGGATTGGAAATCGCGTCTTGATGATTTTAGCGTTTTGGGAAAGCCTCGGGCAAACGGGCGTTCGCCCAAGGCAAACGGGCGTTTGCAACTGTAGTAGCTCAAATGGGCGTTTGCATAAGGCAGACGGGCGTTTGAGGTTAGATTTTTGATTCAGGATGTAGCCATTTTTGACTGACGGGCGTTTGGGGTTAGTGGACGGGCGTTCGATGTCGAACGGGCGTCCATATAGGATATTCAAACGGGCGTTTGACCTGTTTTACCTTGTTTTTACTTTTCTATTGTTTCAGCTTGGTTTTGGGCTTCATAACCATGTTATAATCGTCTGAACCCTTAATTTGTGATACGCGAACATTTCATAAACATAAACAAGTCTCGATTGAACTTCTGATTCGTTCAGTTAAAACACCGAACGTACTCTTAAAGGGAGTTGAAGTTCGGATCCGTCGGAAGGGCATGAAAGGGCTTGTGCTTTGGTGAACTAGAGTTCATCATTGTCTGTGTTATTGATAGGATGTGCTGTCTAGTTGTCTAAGTGAGGGAGTAGAGTTGATAAGATGAGTTCTATTCTAAAAACACTTAGGTGGCTAGTTAATTCACATTAATAATTACATATGTGTAGTAAAAGATAAAACATCATTTATTCTCGGTTAGGCACTCTTTCATAACGGCGATGTGATACGTTCATAAAAGGTGAACAACGCTACTGGACTTAAACGGCTGAAGGGTAGTTGAGGAAATTCATCGGACGTATACGCATACCGGGGAGACCCCGGAGCTAATCGGAACTAATCACCGTTAGTTAGCAAGTATATCTTCAGGCTGATGAACGCCATGCACAGTGTCCTTGAGTAATGATGTAACAAAGATAAGTTATGCTAGAAACGTTTAGTCATGACGTGTTGATTGACACGAAGTGAACCCTAAATTGAGTCAGCCTCGTTAAGACAAATCTCTTAATAATGAACCTTAATTAAATTGTAGCTTCTACTTCTTACATTGTACAATGTGCTTACCTCAAATGCATGTTTATTTATGTGTTTGGGGAGAGAAGACGAACAGGTAAATGATTAGTTCGAGGAGGACTTTGATGACGACGTTTGAGGACGCCGGAATTGAAGACCTTGTTTATTATCTATTTATTTACATTTATTTCATAGACTTGGATCGTTATTGGATCTTGTAGTTACTTTTGGTACATTGAAATTCGTAAAATTTTGGATTCGTTGGTTTCGTTTCAGATTACATTTCCTCTTTAGTTCTTTATTTCTATTCTTAGTTATTTGAAAAAAATTACCCGAGTCTTTTTAGCTTCCATTTGCTTCCATTTGATATGACGTAGTAGAGGCTTTCGTGTAATATTATTTATTTAATATTATGCGTGCCGAACGTTTCGATTTACGGATAAGGACTCGGTGTCTGGGAATGGGGCATTACAGTTGGTATCAGAGAGAAGCGTCTTTTAGGCTTTCTTTCTTTTAAGATAAGTTTTCTTTAGACCTCTTAGTAATGTTTGGTTTTCTCTGATCATCAGGATGGTGTTCACTAGAACCGGAGCGGTGCAGAAGCGTCAGGAGTCCGCCGTGAAAGTCCGACACCAGTCGTAAGAGGCGGTTTTGTGAGGCAGAATTCTTCACCACACCCGAGCCCCACTCCACCCCCTCGTACTGCTACCCCTACACCACGATCTCAGCAGGGCTTTTCACCGCGAACTCATCAGGAGCAACGCCCACAATGTTATGCAGGAAGTTCGATTCAGTTTTCATTGATAAGTGATGTTCCAGCGGGTTTAGTACCGCCACCAGTGAGCTACCCTCCACCAAGGTATAACTACATCTATGGAGAACCAGGAAAAGCACCTATATAAGTCACTGTAGTGGGAGACATTCCACCAGTCAGCATGCCCCCTCCAGTGAGTGTTTACCCTCCACCGGTAAGCCACCCCTCACCACCAGTTTTTCATCATCAGCAGAATCAGACCTTTTACCCTCCTCCAGTTGGTCATACACCTCGACCTACTATACCTCGTTCACCCCGTTTTGACCATCAACAAGGCTTTGGTTACCCACCCTACGGTTTCCACCAACACCAGTACCAGCAGCAGGAGATACCCTATGGATACCCTCCAGTTTATCCACAAGCCCCACCGGTTAGACCGGCACTTGAGCAAGCCCCACCGATTGATTGGTATACGAGGTTGAGAAGAAACAGAGTTCCAGATTTCTATGGGAATGTGGAACATTCCAAGGCCGAAGAATGGTTAAGAGGCTTCGAAAAGGCTTGCAGGAATATACATGTTCCCTAACTGAGATGGCCCAGCTTGATGTTAGTTTCTTTTGTGCAAATTAAGCTTGGATCGATGCCATACAGAGTAGTAATGGGAAAGTAACTGATTGGGAAGGCTTTAAGGCCTTGTTCTATGACGAGTATTTTCCAGAAACAGTGCAGGCAGACATGGCAAGTCAGTTTTTGAAACTTAAACATGGTAATTATATGACAGTATCCCAGTACACCAACAAGTTTAACGAGTTGGGAAGATTCTACCCTGAGTTGATGAAGGTCAAAGAGAGGAAGATGGCTCTTTATAAGGAAGGTTTAGCCTATCAGATACAGTCTGGTATGTTAGGTTTCAAGGCTAAGAATATGGCCGAATTGTTGAATAAGGCTTTAGAGGTTGAGACCTTCAGGAAGAAGGCCACAGTGGTTATTGGGAACAAGAGGAGTTTTGGAACAAGCCAAGGTAATAACCGGGGAGCACCGCAACAGAATTTGAAGAAGACAACGGCTCCGCAAATGAGTAAACCTCCAACCGGAGTACCACTTTGCCCTAAGTGCAATAGGAATCACTCGGGTGAGTGCCGAGTTCATACAAACGGCTGTTATCTTTGTGGAGAGATGGGACATTTTTCTAAGAATTTTCCGACAAAGGGTCCTACAAGTAATCAGTGGCAAGGAAGTGGTAGAGGCGGCCCGAGTCACCCAGTTCAAGTTTTTGCGGTGGATGCTGAGATGGCTGAACCTGACGATAATGTTATTTCAGGTACCTTTTGTTTAATTTAATTTATTAGAGTACTTTTATAGCATGATTTGTATCATGTTGTATTTGTATTTAAATAAATGAATTCACATCCTAGGTACAATAATGTTAGACAACTTAGTGGTCATGGCATTGTTTGATATGGGAGCATCTAATAATTTCGTGTCAACTAAGTTATCTATGAAGCTTAACTTACCAATAGAACCTTTAAGAAACACTTTGGAGATAACAACACCTTTAGGAAAAGTGACTAAGGTAACCAAGTTGATGTCTCAAGTAGATGTTCGAGTTGGAACGTATCGTTGCAAGAGTGACTTTACGGTTCTAGACTTTTCGGATTTTGATGTGATTCTTGGAATAAATTGGCTATCCGAGAATTTCATCCACTTGGATTTTAGAGAAAAGAGAGTGACCTTCAAGATACCCAGAAAATCAGATAAGACTTATTAGGGTAACATTTATAAGCCTAGTAAGAAGCGTCATCCTATAATTTCAAATGTTAAGGCGAAAAGAGCTTTGTCGAAGGTTGTGAAGGCTACTTGTTGTACGCGGTGGATGTGGAACAAGTGAAGCCTAAGTTAGAAGAAACCCCTGTAGTCAAGGAATACCCTGAAGTATTTCCAGAAGAGTTACCGGGCGACATGCCTGATAGAGAGATTGAATTTGCGATCAAGTTGATTCCCGGAGTGGCACCAGTTGCTAAGGCACCCTATTGAATGGCACCGGCTGAATTAAAGAAGTTGAAAGCTCAACTTAAGGATATGCTTGAAAGGAATATAATTCAGCCAAGCACTTCGTCTTGGGGAGCCCCAGTGTTGTTTCTCAAGAAGAAGGATGGTAGCATGAGGATGTGCATAGACTACAGAGCATTGAACAATCTTACCATCAAGAATAAGTACCCTTTGCCAAGGATTTATGATCTGTTTAATCAGTTTCAAGGCAAGAGAGTATTTTCCAAGATTGATCTTAGGTCAGGGTATCACCAGTTGAAGTTGAAGGTAGCAGATATACCGAAGACGGCTTTCAGTACGAGGTATGGACATTATGAGTTCTTAGTCATGCCTTTTGGACTCACTAATGCTCCATCTACATTTATGGATTTAATGCAGTGTGATTTCATGCCATACTTTGACATGTTTGTGATAGTGTTCATAGATGACATCCTAGTATACTCAAAGGATGAGAGAGAACATGATGAGCACTTTAGGATAGTGTTGGAGACTTTGAAGAAGAACCGGTTGTATGCTAAGTTCTCAAAGTGTGAATTTTGGTTGGATCAAGTTAGTTTCTTGGGTCATGTCATTTCTGGAGATGGCATCAAGGTTGATCCGGCAAAGATTGAAGCGGTTGAGAAATGGTCCAGACCGACTACAGTTTCTGAGGTTAGGAGTTTTCTCGGTTTGGCTGGCTATTATAGGAAGTTTGTACAAGACTTCTCAAAGATAGCTACACCACATACCCGGCTCACTCAAAAGGATGTGAAGTTCGAGTGGACCATTGAGTGTGAAGAGGCTTTTAAAACGCTGAAGAAGAAGTTGACTACAACACCAGCATTTGCAGTGCCGGAGATCTTTGATAATTACGACGTTTACACGGATGCTTCGGGACAAGGTTTAGGTTGTGTGTTGATGTAGGGAGGGAAGGTAATTGCTTATGCATCCAGACAGTTGAAGGTGCATGAGAAGAATTACCCAACCCACGACTTGGAGTTAGCAGCGGTTGTGTTTGCCTTGAAGATTTGAAGGCACTACTTGTATGGAGTTAAGGCCAGGATCTTCACCGATCACAAGATTTTGAAGTATTTCTTTACCCAAGAAAATTTGAATATGAGACAAAGGAGATGGTTAGAGTTTGTTAAGGATTATGACTGGAAATTCAAGACCACCGGTAAAGCAAATGTAGTGGTCGATGCTTTGAGCAGAAACCCTGTTTGCGCTTCAAGCGTTGAAGACGAAGGTAAAGGTTAGATGGGTTGAGAACCAAGCTTTGATTAGATTGAAGACCGGAAGTTTGTGGCACCGTTGTTAGCAAGGTCTGAGTTGATGGATGACATTCGGGAGAAGCAAGATGAAGACCCAATTTTGGTTGACTTGAAGCGAGTTGCAAGGGAAAAGCCTACGGTTGGCTATGTGTTAGATAAGAATGGAAATCTTTGGTACCAGGATCGTTTGTGTGTGCCTAATGTTGGTGATTTAAGACAGAGAGTCTTGGAAGAGGCACATAGGATTGCTTTTGCAGTTCATCTGGGAGCTACTAAAATGTACAGGGATTTGAAGGAAAGGTTTTGGTGGCCCCCGATTAAACTGGAGATAGCCAAGTTCGTTGCAGAGTGGGATACTTGCCAGAAGGTTAAGGCAGAACATAGAAGGCCAGGAGGAATGCTTAAGACATTGGACATCCCGGAATGGAAATGGGATAAGATCACCATGGATTTCATCACCGGTTTACCTAAGACGAGAGGCGGTCATGATGCGATTTGGGTGATCGTGGATAGATTGACCAAATCTGCTCATTTCTTACCATATAAGGTTGATATGCCCTTGAAGAAGATGACAACACTATACCTGGATAATATAGTGAAGTTACACGGAGTACCTATCTCGATAGTTTCGGATCGTGACTCGAGGTACGTCAGTCGGTTTTGGAAGAGTTTACAAGCAGCTTTTGGAACCAAGTTAAACTTGAGTACGGCCTTTCATCCTCAGACAGATGGACAGGCGGAGAGGACCATCCAAACACTTGAAGATATGTTGAGAGCTTGTGTTTTGGAAGTAGCCGGATCATGGGATGATTACCAACCTGTGGCAGAGTTTGCCTATAACAACAGTTATCATGCAAGTATAGGCATGCCACCGTTTGAAGTGTTGTATGGAAGATGATGTAGAACGCCGTTGTTTTGGGATGAAGTCGGGAAAGACAAATCACCGGGCCGGAATTGGTTGAGCAAGCAAGAGAGAGAGTTCAGTTAGTTAAGAAGAATATGAAGGCAGCTCAAGATAGGCAGAAGAGTTGGGCAGATGTTAGAAGAATACCTTTTGAGTTTGAAATTGGTGAAAGAGTTTATCTACGAGCTTCACCAATGAAGGGAGTGAAACGCTTTGGACAAAAGGGAAAGCTAAGTCCAAGGTATGTTGGACCATTTGAGATTCTGGAATGAATTAGACCGTTGGCTTACAAGCTTAAGTTACCGGAAACGATATCAAGAGTCCATAACGTGTTTCATGTCTCAATGTTGAAGAAGTGTTTGACCAAAAGTGATGTTGAGACCACTGTTGATCCGGAGATCCTACAGGACAATCTTTCGTATGATGATGCACCGATCAGAATTTTGGACCGGAAAGAAAAGATGATTAAGAGACGGTTGATTCCTTTGGTTCTGGTGCAATGGAGCAACCATTCACCGGATGAAGCTACTTGGGAAGTTGAGGACGATATGATCAGCGAGTTTCCAGATTTTATGGACTTACCAGGTATGTTCTAAGTTTCGAGGACGAAACTCCTTTAAGGGGGGAAGAATGTAATATTCCGATTTTCGGGAAAGGGCAGACGTGTCATTTTGCGAAAACAAAATATTGGGTTCGGTTCCTTTAATTCGGAGTTTAATAATTTGGATATTTATGTATATAATTCAATTTATATATATAAATATTTAAGGAATAAAAATCTGGTTTAATAAGGGTGAATAAGGAAAATCAGTGCAATTAGTTCATATTGGGATTTTTCCTATTTAAGGAAAAATTAGCCTAATCAGCCCCTTAGAACTTTTAATCAGATTTTTCCACCTCCAAATTCACTCTCTGCGTGTGTGAGAAAGGGAATAGGTCTGAGGGAATTTTCATAAGTTGTTAATTCAATCTTTGACGGTTTTCAGATCAGAGTCGAGCACCGGAATCGTTGTGAAGAGAGCAACGTTGTGACATCAAAAAGTTGAAGCTTTGATAAGGTATGATTAAACCCTAGCTTTGTTCTTCTTCGAGTTTGAAGGATTCAAACTCATCAATTCGTAGTTTTTATCGTTTAGAAGCGTGTGATCGAATCTAATCTAAGTTTGGATTTGTCATATGTTTTCCTGCAGACAAGGATCAGTTTTGTTGCTGTTTTTATGTGGTTTGAAGTCGGAATTAGCTGCTTAAAAGGTAAGAGGCTCTTCCTACAATTTCAATTATCGTTCATAAGGTTTAGATCGTGTTTAAGATGTTTTAGTGCTAGGAAGATGTGTTTTCGTTGATCAAAGGATCAAAGATGATTTGGTATGTTTAGATATATTTTTCCTATGTTTTACTGTGTTAAATTCGTTGCCAATTAGGTTAGAAACGGATTGGAAATTGCGTCTTGATGATTTTAGCGTTTTGGCCGAGCAAATGGGCGTTTGCAACTGTATTAGCTCAAACGGGCGTTTGCATAAGGCAGACGGGCATTTGAGGTTAGATTTTTGATTGAGGATGTTTGGGGTTAGTGGACGGGCGTTCGATGTTGAACGGGCGACCATACGATATTCAAACGGGCGTTTGACCTGTTTTACCTTGTTTTTACTTTTCTATTGTTTCAGCTTGGTTTTGGGCTTCATAACCATGTTATATTCGTCTAAACCCTTAATTTGTGATACGTGAACATTTCATAAACATAAACAAGCCTCGATTGAACTTCTGATTCGTTCATTTAAAACACCGAACGCATTTTAAAAGGAGTTGAAGTTCGATCCGCCGGAAGCGGCATGAAAGGGCTTGTGCTTTGGTGAACTAGAGTTCATCATTGTCTGTGTAATTGATAGGATGTGCTTTCTAGGTTTCTAAGTGAGGGAGTAGAGTTTATAAGGTGAGTTTTATTCTGAAAACACTTAGGCGGCTAGTTAATTCACATTAATAATTACATATGTGTAGTAAAAGATAAAACATCATTTATTCTTAGTTAGGCACTCTTTCATATCGGCGATGTGATACGTTCATAAAAGGTGAACAACGCTACTGTCCTTAAACGGCTAAAGGGTAGTGGAGGAAATTCATCGGACGTATACGCATACCGGGAAGACCCCGGAGCTAATCGGTACTAATCACCGTTAGTTAGCAAGTATATCTTCAGGCTGATGAACGCCATGCACAGTGTCCTTGAGTAATGATGTAACAAAGATAAGTTAAGCTAGAAACGTTTAGTCATGACGTGTTGATGGACACGAAGTGAACCCCTAAATTGAGTCGGCCTCGTTAAGACAAATCTCTTAATAATGAACCTTAATTAAATTGTAGCTTCTACTTCTTACTTTGTACAATGTACTTACCTCAAATGCATGTTTATTTATGTGTTTGGGGAGAGAAGACGAACAGGTAAATGATTAGTTCGAGGAGGACTTTGATGACGACGTTTGAGGACGCCGGACTTGAAGACCTTGTTTATTATCTATTTATTTACATTTATTTCATAGACTTGGATCGTTATTGGATCTTGTAGTTACTTTTGGTACATTGAAATTCGTAAAATTTTGGATTCGTTGGTTTCGCTTTGATTACATTTTCTTTAGTTCTTTATTTCTATTCTTAGTTATTTGAAAAAAATTACCCGAGTCTTTTTAGCTTCCGTTTGCTTCCATTTGATATGACGTAGTAGAGGCTTACGTGTAATATTATTTATTTAATATTATGCGTTTAACGCTTCGATTTCGGATAAGTACTCGTGTCCAGAACGGGCGCATAGCTTTCATATTCATTTCCTTCATTTCAACATCAACCTATATGTTCAATATTCTGAATAATTTTATTTCCTCCCATGTCTTTGTTCAAATGTGGATTATTATTATATATGAATGTCATGTAAGAATATTAGTAGTTAAGTCATATATTGATAAAAAAAGACATAAACATGGTGAACAATTCAGTTACTTTAAGACAATGCACAAAAAGACTCTTAATAAATTTTTGACAAGCATATTACATGTCACGAAAGTGCCAATAAAGCAAAACTGATACTTTCAAAATGTGACATACAATGTTCCATAAAAAATTTGTGAGATTACTGACAATAAAAATTAGTGTCGGTAAACTACCATTTAAAAAACCACGTCAAATGGAACGAATGCCGGTTTAGTGCCAAAAACATATGTCCCTCTAAATGAAAAGTGTCGGCAGATTTGCCACAAAGTACGTGTGACAATTAAAATAAGCGTCGTGAAAATGCCACAAAGTTATGTTGGTCACATTAATCCAGTGCCGGAAAAACCATCGTTAAATATTTCGACATATTACAAAAGCGTCAGCAAAGTGCCACAAATAAAACATGCGTCATTTTGACTATATGCCATATAATCGCCGCAAAAACTTCCCGGCAAAACAAAAAACTGCTGCAAAATATTGCCGACATCACTATTGACGACATTTAAATAACCGCCATTTTATGTGCCGGGATTGCTTTTTATGGCACTTATTTTCAATTTCCTGGCATTTATTTTGCGCCGTAAAAAGCCAAAAATGTTGTAGTGAATTGTTAGCTTGTTTTGCTCGGCATCACAGTCCATACATGTTTGCTAAATATCTTTCTATTATATTCTTTTGGTGTTGATTAGTTGGGAAAAAAGCAAATTATTTAGAATTTGTGCAATCTTATATGATATGGATTTGAGTAGAATTCATCTTTTGAGCAGAACTAGGCGCATGTATTTGATGGTATTCAAGATTAAGCATTAAAGGTGAATCAAGGAACCCGTACTTACTCTGTTCATTTTCTTGCATGCTAAATAGCCAATGTGACGGAATACTCATCCATAAGTATGGGAATAGGAAAAACAATTGAATATTTTGATGTCAAGATTTTTGGGATTTCGCCTCAATTTGTCATTTCACTTTGAGCTGCAATTGATGTAAATTTTTGTTCTCATTTGACATTATGATTTCACATTGGATTGTTTCATTCTGAATTTGTGATCAATGCAAGACTTAAATAATGTATCCAAATTGTAGGATGTTCTAGATGTAGGAACAAGAAGTGGCATTTTAGCAATCTAGTCAAGCTAGAGCAAGAAACTTTTATGCTGTAGAAGCTACCAAGATGACTGATCATGCAAGAGAACTCATCAAGGCGAACTAGCGAGAGCATGTTGTAGAATGTGATAAGGATCAATGGAAGATATTACTCGCCTCGAGAATGGTTTTCCTTTATATTATGTTTTTCCTCTTTTTCATTAAAGGCATCTAGGATGTTGTAGTACGTAAGAATATTTTGGAAGTAGGTATTTTGCAGTTACGACTAAAGAAACGTGTTTTTTTAGGATGTGATATTAGAAAATCCTTTAAATACACATCTATATGTTACTTATCTTTTTGAAATAATCTATCGTTGTGTGTATTGATGTATTTGATTAATATAAAGCATATGAAGATGTAAATCTTTTATGCTCAAGATTACAAAAAAAGTACAAAAATATTGTTCCAATTTAGTGGCGGGTCAATTTCCATATAATGAGGAGATGTATCATTATTATTGGAGCAATTGGCCTTTTAATGAGGAGATGTACCATAATTATTTCATGATTTAATGAGGTGCAATTGGCCTTTTAATGATGAGATGTACCATAATTATTTCATGATTTAATGAGGAGCAATTGGCCATTTAATGAAGAGTTATGTTGTATTGAATTTTTATTTAATGAGGAGTAAATGACTACATAATGAGGAGATTAGTTGTCATTAAAAACAATTTTAATGAGGAGCAAATATTCTCGTTAAATGTATGATTTAATTAATGAGGAGATCCACTTCTTCTCTTTATATATCTTTAGCGGCGGATGTTGTAAGGAGGATTGAGTTCTCCTCATTAAAAGTCTATAATGAGGAGAAATAAACAATTTATGAGGATAATTCTCCTCATTAAAATCCAAATTTCTAGTAGTGATATTAATTTATTCAGAAAGAACCTTTGGCAGGATGTCTGCCATAGCTTATATCCTTTGGGGATTAAACCAAACCTCTATGTCATTTCAAAGTCATATATTTTAATATGTGGACTTGACCAGAATGTTGATAACTCTTTCGTAGACTAGGCATCAATATTAGTAAAGTAGTATGTAGATTAGTGTTTGTGAATGGTAACACTGAAACTGTTGGAAACAACATGGGTGTGTTATCTGAAGTCAGAGTCTAACATGCCATCAGGCTATTTTCTAAAAGAATTTGACTGACTCGAATCCTCAAAAATAAGCAATTGGCAATTGCCATAGAGGAATGCAACATTCAACGATGTAGTCTACCCTACCTCTCAAGAATGCTTGTCTAAACCTGTGACTGAATACTAAATGGGATGTTTAGTTAATCCTCATGTCTCTTCGGGAGAATGAGGAATTATATGCTAGTATATTCAGGTGCAAACTAGAATATAAGTGATAACACTGATTCTGGCTTTAGGTCAGATTGAGGATGGTCGTTAAATCGATCTCGGTCTCAATGTTTACTCATGTGATAAAGTATTATCCAGTAAGCCGATACCACCTCATTGTGAAAACATTGGAGATGTAGGTCATAAGGATTTTGCAATCACTAAAGTTCATAAGCATATTGAAATCGTACCACCGGATTAGATGGAAAGGCGACGTTTTGATCCCAAAGATTGACTCAAGCCGCCAACCTACCTGATCAGTGTACCAAGTCACATGGTATTCGGATTCTAAGTACGCACCGGGTCACTGACCTACCCTGCAGCGGCACACTCCGGTCATGCTTGGAAGGATGAATTACTAAGATGCGCTTGGAGGGTATGAATCTTGGGGATATGTCTCACTTGTTTTGAGCAAGTAAGAGAATGTTGTAGATATAGATATAAAGGGTGTGCTCTAAGACAATTAATCCACTTGCATTTCGTGCAAGTGGGAGATTGTTAGGTGTAGTGCCCGAAAGGCAATTATATAATTCTTTTAGGACAGAATTAATAATTCATCTTATTATATACATGTATGCTTATAATTAAGACACTACTGAAAACCCTAAGTACCTCGTTTATGTAGTCACATAACTCAGTGTATGGCTATACACAAGAGGATTGAGTTAGTGAGATGTACTTAAAATTGATTTAGTCTGTAGCGTTTATTAATCTGAGTACATGTCTCATGTTAATTTGCTATTAATGATCCCAGAACACTTTACGGTGTGACAGTCTTATCCGGAGTGTCGGTAATAGGGTACCTAGTGGGGCAATTATATATGACGATAATCATATAGGGCTGGACCGATTTGATTTGAGTTCTCGATATAATTCCGTGATCGAGAAGTCTTATCGAATCACAAGATGATCCTATATGGATTTAGCTCAATCCTGAGATGATCACAAACGTCTGCTTGGACTAGGGTAGGGTTTGATGTGTTAGTAAGGATCACTTCTTAGTATGCGGTCCAACAATTCTCATTGGCTCTATTTTAGGATGAGTGAGTAGTCTGTGCTATCACAGATATGGAATCCATTCCTTCCCTCGGGAAGTAGACAGACCGTTCCCGTATTTGTTAATCCTAGAAACTGATCGATGGCGCCAGTTCATATTATATTAGTTATGAACTAATTGATCACTAGACGGTTAATGGTAAATAAGGATAAGATGTTTAGAGAAGGGTTTACGGAGATATCCCGAATCAAAACGAATAGTCTATGGAGGATTTATCCGTATGTAATGATTATATTAGGGGACGCTTATCAACTCATAGTTGAGTATAAGTTATCTATATTCGGCAGAGTTCATTTTCGGGTTTATGGTGGTGTAATCCCGGAATTAATAGATTGAATATTATTGTTCGGTCTGACGGATGATATTATTTAATTTATTGTAGCTACTAAATATGGGTCCATGGTCCCCGACGTGGCTCCTAATATAGCATATATGTTTTCTCGTCGTTTCACCTCAATTAATATTAACTGGTTGGAATGGACTATTTAATAGATATGTGGATTAATTGTTTAGTTGGACTAAATGATTAAATACATGGAAAAGATTTTTTTCGTGGACTCGGCCCAATATGTGAAAAATACGTGTAGCCTAGTATTTACCTAGGGTTGGCGCATTTGTTGTGAAATAATTACAAAGAAATTGGTTTTCTTGGATAATTATTTAATGTATGATTTAATCATTTATTTGTTAAGTGATAAATCATGGAATATTATATAATATATTTATTTATCCTAATTTGTTTGGGATATATTATATATTTATCTTTTATTTGAAATATGGATTAATATAATAATTATCTCTTAATTATTAAATCTTTGGATGACTAGGATTTCTCTCCTATATAAAGAGAGTTCTCTCAAGCCTCAATACATCACATATAATGCGACATACATGAGTGTTGGAAGCTTAGAATTTTCGGCTTCAACACTAGGGTTTCGAGTTGGGATAATCCTCGGGATTATTCCGGTAGCATATCGAGGAGGTCCAGCGGCTTGAAACACCATCCACCTGGTGGTGCTTGGAGACACACGTTGGAAGACTTTGGCTTCTCAAATAGGCTCTCAACTAGCTTGGATTGACCTTTTGTTCTTGGCGTTCTTGCACCATGAAAAGGTTAGTAATCTAACCCTCTCGTAGGTTAGATCTTTTATTTATGTATTTTGACTGTTTAGATCTAGATCTTGTACTTTCCTCTGCGTAATCGGATGGACCTTTGATCTATCCGGCGATATTACATCCTATAGATTATTCATTAACTGCTGCGATCCTGTTATTGATTACATCCCACTATTTAACTCAAAAATTATATTGTTCCATTCGTAAAATTTGAAATGATGTAGAAACATTAGTTCATAAAGCCAAAAGAGTATGACGATGCTGGAAATCGTCGGGTACTAATTACAGGGCCTCTTGATCCTAGTGACAATCTATTCAAGACTCAAGAACACTAATGATGATGTAACAAGGGTTGATTTGTGTGTGGATTAGACTTGATCTGAGATATTGTATCTCAAGCTGCCTACGTATCCTGTGTATTAGTCAGGGATCAAGTCTTTCGTAGTTCCTGAAGGATTGTTTATACAGAGAGCGTCTCACCCGTTTTCTTGTCCATCAAGGATTCGAATTCTTCATCCCTATGGATTATCTCGTGTAAATCCCTTTGATTTACGGATAATCAAGGACAGGTTTGAATGTTAGGATCATAGTGTTTATGATTTTAGATTATTTCCATATTTATCATACATATTATGCATGTGGGCAATATCATATAAGAAAGGCTTTGGCCGACTTGCGTCGAGCCCCCCGAGGCCACTATGGACTGTACTATGTAGACCCAACTTGTCCCTGTTGTAAAAGTTCTCATACTTGAAAATTTTGACTATCTTCTTTGATTTTGACTAACTTGTCCCTGTTGTAAAAGTTCTCATACTTGAAAATTTGTTTGTGCAGGTGTCCCTTGTAGGCTAGGAGGCCGTTGCGAGATTTACTGTGCTTTCTGCCACTGAGGCAAAGCTGAAGAAGTAAATCTCCAGACTGGAGAAAAAGGCTTCTGAATCAAAGAGCAGTTCCAGGCTCAGGTGGCCGTACTAACGGCTTTGGGAGCCGAGTATTTGGAGGAGAAACTTAGCTGGAGCAAGTTGTTACGGAGCTCCGAGCTGACAAGACCGCACTTGAAGCTACTTGTTCCGGCCAAATTGATCAGGTGATTAGGGATTACAAGGCTTCATCGGCTGCTACTTCTACTTCAATTGCTCCTACCGAGCTGCCTTCGGCCAATGTTTTATGTGGAGAATCTTACTCCTATTATAGAGTTAGGGCAGAACTCAGCCCTAACACATCATAGGTTTTTGAGCTTGTACTTTTGCTTTGAAAGTTTCAAAATTGTAACATGTACTATATTTTTATGACATGTGCAATTTTTTTCATTTTTGCAAGATTTCTTTCCTTACCATTGTTTTATTTCCTTCCCTTAGTTGTTGTCTTATTCATAATACTTGTGCACAACAGCTTCCAGCTGCTACATATTCTATTCAGCTGTTGAAGTTGATATAGATCTCTACTTTTTGTTAAACCGTGATACTAGTCTGCTCCCTAGCATCAGACATGTGCCTGAAGTGCTTTTTCTATCCACTTTACATCCAACATAGTCTGAATCTAAATAAGATGTCAACTTGAATCCACCATCTTTTGCATACCAAATTCCCACATTTACTGTATGCTTCAGATATTTGTTGATTCTCTTTACTGCTCGTAAATGAGATCCTTTAGGTCGAGATTGAAATCTTGCACATACTCCTAGTGCAAATGCTATATCAGGTTTGCTTTCAGTTAGATAGAGTAATGATCCAATAATCCCTCTGTATAGCTTTTGATCAACAACATTTCCATTTTCACCCTTCCCAAGTATGGTTCTTCCACATTCAGAAGTTCCACTAGTGTCCAAACCATATTTGCTGATCAAGTCCTTTGTATATTTTGCTTGATTTATAAAGATGCCATCCTTCATCTATTTCACTTGCAATCCAAGAAAATAGTTGAGTTCTCCCATCATGCTTATTTGGAATTTTCTATTCATTAGTTTTGCAAATTTATCACATAGCTTCTCATCTTCTGATCCAAATATGATATCATCCACATATATTTGGACAAGTAGAGTGCTTGATCCATCTTGTAGCTTGAAAAGAGTCTTATCAATTGTTCCTATGCTGAATCCATTGATTGTCAAGAATTGTGAAAGTGTCTCATACCAGGCCCTAGGTGCCCGTTTGAGTCCATACAAAGCCTTCCTGAGCTTGTACACTTTGTCTTCTTTTCCTTTGATTTGAAAACCAGGTGGTTGTTCCTCATATACCTCTTCATCCAGTAATCCATTCAGAAATGCACTTTTGACATCCATCTGATATACTTTGAAATCTTTATGAGCTGCAAATGCCAGGAATAGTCTGATTGCTCCCAATCTTGCTACTGGTGCAAAGGTTTTATCATAGTCTATGCCTTCTGCTTGAGAAAATCCTTTTGCTACCAATCTTTCTTTGTTTCTGACAATTATTCATTGTTCATCCATCTTGTTTCTGAATACCCATTTTGTCCCAATGATATTCACCATATCTGGTCTGTCAACAAGTTCCCAGACTTCATTTCTTTCAAATTCATTGAGTTGTTCTTGCATAGCTGTAATCCAATCAGCATCTTGGATTGCATCATCTAATTTCTTTGGTTCCACCTGTGACATAAAACAAGTTAACATGCTTTGCAATTGTCTTCTGGTTCTTACACATGTATGAACATCTCCAATGACTTGTTCTTCTGGATGATCTCTAAGCCAGTTGATGTCAGGTGCCAATTTTGTATGTGCTGCCTCTTCTGCTGATGTTTTTGCTGGTGCTTCATCTTTTTGGTAATCAACTGCATCTTCTATCATTGCGGTTGGTATCTCTACCTCTACATAAGATGATCCAGAACCTGGTTTTGTTGTCTTTGTTCCACTAAAGTGTGTAAATCTTCACAACTGGTATTAAGTTCATAAAAAACAACATGTATTGATTCTTCAATCACCAAAGTCATTTTGTTCAGTACTATGAAAGTTTTTCTTGTGTCTGAGTATCCCATGAAAATTGCTTCATCATCTTTTTCATCAAAAGTGTGTAGCTGGTTCCTGTTTAAAGCAAAACATTTTGCACCAAACATATGTAAGTATGATATATTAGGTTTTCTTCAGTTCTACACTTCATATGGAGTTTTGATGTGGAATATGTTGATGATTGATCTGTTTTGTGTATAACATGATGTATTTGCTACTTCTGCCCAAAATCTTTTTGGTAGTCCTCCTTCCGCTATCATAGATCTGACAGCTTCTTTGAGAGTTATGTTTCTTCTTTCTACTACACCATTTTTATTTGGTGTTCCTGCCACTGAAAGTTGGTGTTGAACACCATTTTCTTCACAGTATGTTCTGATTACTTCATTCTTGAATTCCGTGCCTCTATCTGATCTTATCTTGATACACTTTCTTGCTTTTTGACATTCCTGCATCTTGTTTCACTCTCTAATATATAAGAGGTGACCTATTCTCATATTGTCCTTTTTATCCACAGCCAGTCTTACTCTGGTATCTCCTGAATCCAAAGGATTGTATATGAATTGGTCTCCTTTTGTAGATTAGGGGTGGAACATTCCAATCATCTTCTGAGAGGTAAAGTCTGCCCTTACCATTAAGTATGCGTTTGCCTTTAATCGGATACTAGTAAGATGATTTAATTTGCTGGCTTACTGCACTGGTTTTTGACTTCATTGATGCATGATGAGTAGTTGATATAATGATCTGTCTTTTTCTGAATTAGGGTCCGAGATTCATATTTGTGCTGGCCATTGTTTCTTTCCTCATCATGACTATTGTATCCAAGACCTGATCTGGATCCAAACCTTTTTGAGGGTTTTATAAGCTGGTGCAGAAACCTTCTCTGATGGCAAGGTAGTTTTCTTTGCTGGTTTGTTATCATCAAGCAAAAGGGATAGATTTTGATGAGACATATGCCGCAGTTGCAAGATTGGAAGCTATAAGATTATTTTTGGCATATGCTGCATACAAGAACTTCAAAGTATACCAGATGGATGTCAAGTGTGCATTTTTGAATGGCATTCTAGAAGAAGAGGTTTATGTTCAGCAACCTCCAGGGTCTGAAGTTAAAGATCAATAAGATAAAGTGTTTAAACTCAATAAATCACTTTATGGTTTGAAACAAGCACCAAGAGCATGGTATGGGACTATATCACAATTCAGGGTGAACAATGGTTTTACCAAAAGGACCATTGATAAGTCTCTTTTCAGAATCAATGAAGGTGACAGTACCCTACTTGTACAGATTTATTTGGATGACATAATCTTTGGTTTTGAAAATGAAGTACCATGTGAGAAGTTTGCTAATCTTATGAAAAGTATGTTTCAAATGAGTATGATGGGTGAAATGAACTACTTTTTAGGATTGCAAGTCAAACAAATGCAAGATGGAATCTTCATTCACCAAACAATGTACACAGGAGATACTGATGAAATTTGGCATGGAAAGTAGCACCAAAGTATCAACTCCCATGAGTACAAGCATTATATTGCATGAAGATAAAGAAGGCAAAGATGTTGATCAGACCTTATATGATAGGAAGTCTGTTGTACCTCAATGCTAGCAGACCTGATATATCCTTTGCTATAAGTGTTTGAGCAAGATTTCAATCAAAATGCAAGGAAAGTCACTTAGCTGCAGTAAAAATGATTCTCAAGTATGATAAAAAGACTTTGAGAGTAGTGATTTGGTATTCTAAAGATGGAATTTTCAAAGTTATATCCTACTCAGATTCTGATTATGCTGATTGCAAGATTGATAGAAAAAGCACCCCATGAACTTGTCAGTTGATAAGAAATAGACTTGTTTCCTGGTTTAGCATGAAACAAAATTCAATATCAACTTCCACTACTGAAGCTGAATACATTGCTTCTGGAAGTTTCTATGCACAAGTTTTATGGTTAAGACAGCAATTAAGGGATTATAGGATTGAAGAAAGAGAAATTCCTATAATGTGTGACAATACAAGTGCAATTGCAATCATAGAAAATCCAGTTTTGCACTTAAGGACCAAGTGCATTGATGTAAGACATCATTGTATAAGAGATAATGTTGAAAAGAAGGATGTAGTGGTTCTTTACATCCCTACTGAAGATCAACTTGCTGACATCTTCTTAAAACCTTTGGACAGTGAAAGATTTTCTAAGTTAAGAACTGAGCTTGGCATTATAAAAGTTGACTAACATTCTAATGGTTAGTAGAGTACTGGAATTCACCAAAGGGATTAGTCTTTGCCCTGCTGGGTGCATTCACATGGCAGATTAGTCATTGGTATCAACAATTGCTAAGTACTCTTATAGTTTGGAAAATTGAGCAAGTGAAGTTGCCAAGGGGATTGGTCTTTGTCCTGATGGGTGAACTCACTTGACAGATCAGTCATTGGTATTAAACTTCATCTTGTATTATCAGTTGGACACAACTATGTTGTATGAAGATCAGCAATGTACTTTTATTAGCAGGCTGTTGAGCCATCAATTGATCAACAGAGTAATTTCGAAGAGACCCTGCTGAATGCTCAACTCTACTGAAGATCAAGTCTGCCGAATAACCGTTATAATAAAAGTCAGACTTAAAAGATAAGTCAAAATTAAAGTAAATGGATATTATTCTTATCCATCATCACAGCGCTTAAATTATCCAACGGTTATAACGCTTATCGGATGAGTTAGTGGGACACGTGGCAACATCACATTTATTCCAAGATTAATCGTGGTTAATGCTACAGTATGTGCACAGTACTTGACTAAAAATTCTCACCCACTACCTTTCCTTATATATACGGACATATACACATAAGATACATACAGAACTCAGATTGATTTTCTCTAAATATTCACAAGTGTGAACACAGATTTACAAGCTTTTGTTCTTCATATTTCTCAAATTTTTACAATGTCGGACAAGGATGTTCATCTTGGCACAATTCAAAATGTTAATGGCTATATAGTTGATTCTAAAAATACATAATTAGTAGCCAATCTCGGAAGAAGAATCAGACGGTATGAAGGATTGGAAACCATCTTGAATCTTAGATTGGAAAGTATATCATACACCAATGTTTGCAACTTCTGGAGAATCTTGGTGATAAGAGATGATAAAGAGGCATTTACTACGACTGTGAATGGCCAAGAAATTGAAATCACCTCAGACATGCTGAGAGAAGCTTTTGGATTTGGACCAAGGGATGATGCCCCTACAAATCCAGAATTGATGGAGTTATCATAGTTGGAGTTTGTTGAGCGAATACAGACAAACAAATCTGTTGCTACAACCTTAAACATAAATGTGAAGAATATTGGCTTGGAATATAATCTGCTAAGCAAGCTTATTGCAAAGAATATTTTGGGATTTATTGGCAGTCTGGATACACTTTCGGGACCAAAGATAGACATGCTGATAATCATTTCAAGGAGCAAGAAATTCGATGGGGCTGGATTCTTTGTGCAATACATAAAAAAAGTTGTGTCGGATGACAAAGATGGCACAAGGAAATCAAAGACAAAACCTTTAGGTTTAATGATTTAGGCCTTGCTGAATCATTTGCAGATTCCCGATGTTGCACCAGCAAAAATCAGCAAATCAAGATACAAGCTTGAAATTCATTATAACATCCCAGGCTTAGATGATGATGGTGATGATGTTGTTGGTGGTGATGGTAATGATGATGATGATGATGCTAATGATGGTAATGATGGTGAGCAGGAACAAAGGACTACAGCCAAAAATGATGTGCAACCTGCTGCACCAAAGAATACTATGGAGAAAAGAAAAGCTGGTGATACAAGGAAGATCACTGAACTGCTAAAGCCTAAGAGGACTAGGCAATCAGTAAATATTTCTTAGCCTACTGAGGATGAACCTACTGTGGAATCTACTGAACCTTCGATGTCACCTACTGAACCTGCTAAATCTGTTGAACCTACTAAGAAAAAGACACCTACAGATATTTTGAAGGAAAGATCAGCAAGGATTCAAGAAAGAGGAAAGCTGCTAGTAAGGGGCAGTTAGAAGCTGAACTTTTTTAGACACATGAACAACCTTGTAAAAGAAGAAAGTAGATTGCAACGAAGAAAGAACATGGAAAAGGTAAAGAACTGAGGGTTCTGGAGGCACAGAAAGAAATAGAACAAGAAGAAGAAGATGATGTTGTTCAAGCAACAGAAGTTATTAAGTCTACTATAGAGGCTGCTGAGGTTTTTGTTGAACAACAAGTTGAAGTACCACAGCAAACTGCTGAATCTGAACCTGTTGTGGAGGTTATTGAACTTGTTGCAGACCCTGCTGTGGCTGATACAACTCAAGGGGTAGAACAGACTGTTAAAGACCCTGCCGAGGAGCATGTAAGTCAGGGGAAGCTAGTATTGAACATATAGAGATAGTAGGCACAAATGTATCTATTGAAGAGCCTACTGACCTGCTTGTATCTGCTGAGGATATATTAAGTCTACTTGTTGAGTTATTTGGAAGTCAACAAGTTGAGAAACCTGCTCCTAGGAAGCCTACAATGCATTATGAAAGAAGGGAAAATAAATCAAAGAAGGAAAATGTGAATCCTAACTTCAGGAAAGTACAAAAATATATTGAATGGAAGTTTGCATTCTAGAAAAGACATAAACCAGCAGCAGAACCAATGACTGATTTTGAAGAATGGGTTTTTGAAAATCTGGAAGTGGAAACTCTACTGGGATTAATTGACACAACTGTGTTAGAGATGAGGCTGTTGGCAATCATGGAGGATGGGAAGCAGAAGAAAAATATTATGTTTAGAGATCCCAAATTTACACTTGACAGTGATGACTCATCATCATCCTCAGATTCTGATGATGATTCTCCTACTTTTCTAGGAAAGTCCAGTGGAATTGCTAAGGAAAGATCCATTGAAGAAGATGGATAGGGGTCCACTGACAAGATAACATATAAGTATGCTAATGGTGGTAAGTATGCCGAGGGCCAACAGACTGATGAAATCCTATCTGAAGAATCAATTCAATATCAGGAGAGTGTGGATACCGATGAAACCTTGGCCAAAGCTGCTGATTTGCTTAAGGAAATTGCTAAGGTTGGTGGTGTTCTTGAAGAAAACATGAATGTTTTTATTGACACTTCTATGGAAGTGAAGTTCAGTCTGCTGAGGCACAGAAAGCAACTGAACACAGGTCGGAACAGGAGGTCTTAGTTCATAACAAGTTGGACGTTATCAAGAAAACAACTTCAAACCCAGTCTCAGAAATTCTCAGTCTGAAAGAGAAATTTGAGACCACAACAGAATAAGATCGCGAGATTCAAGCCAATGCTGAATGGCATCTAAATCAGCAGATCTACGGTTTAGAAACTCAGCTTAAAGAAGTTCTCACCTCCTAGACAGACATCTCAGCAGATCAGAAGGCAACACATCAGCTAATCAATGAGCTGTATGATGCCAAAAAAAGGGAAGTAGAGGAAGAAAAGCTGAAGTTATGTGAATAAAAACTAAAGCTTGAAGCTGAGTTAACAGAACTGAAGAAATGCAAATCAGAAGCAGGACCTAATGTTAGGGATGTTGAAGAACTATCTGAAGAACGGCTCATTTTCAAGTATAGTCAACCTGGAGAAAGAGGAGCTACTCTGACAAAGGATATATGGATGAAGTTTGTTGCTGATTATAACCATGTCAAAACAAAGTACAGGCACAAGACTTATGAAGAATCACTCAATTACTTTTTGTCAGATGTTTTTCATAATCAGAAGATGGCACATCACAAGAAGACAAAGAGGATTGAAGAAAGACATAAAATCAAGGATAAGACTGAACAGATGAAGGCAGATGTCAATGAATATGAAGACTACTACAAGGATGAAAGACATCTTCCTAAGTTAGCTCTTTGGAGGAAGTGGAAACTTACAAGCCAAGTGGATTATCTCAGGACATTCCAAAAGGAAGATACAAAGATTGAAGAAGGATATTGTCTTCACGATAAAGAATAGAAGTTTATCAAAGTTACACTAAGAAATGTTTAGATCTTATTTCAGTTATTATCAACTATGTAACTATTCCATTTTTTGCAAACTTAATGAAATCTAGTTTTCCAGTTTTATCTTGTTTTGCTTTAAGATTTTCTTTTAAGGAGGGTTTTGGCATCATCAAAAAGGGGGAAATTTTTGGATATATTTGATGATGATTCATCTTATTTAGTTACTTACTTGTTTACACTAGCTGAAACTAGCTGTTATAGTGAAAGGCTTAAAGATGTCTAGAACTGAATGTATAGATTTTACTAGAGTCTGATAATTGTATAGGTTATATTCAGACAAGCACGGTAATAGATAGAAGTGTCGTAAAACTAAAAACTAGAAATCATCTAGATAACAGGAACATGACACAAAACTGAAGTTGTACACCTAAAACTGAATTTGTACTCAGAACTGAAGAAGATAAGTTCACTGAGGGACACTGACTCGGTTGACATATCTAGAACTGAAGGCTGAGGGAACAAACTCGTTATTTGAAGAACTGAGGGACACAGACTCAGTTACAAATGATTGAAGAACTGAGTGTTTAGACTCAGTTTTGAAGATTTAAGACGAGACTGTAAAGTTAGAATTCAGGTAAGTCAGTGATGGCCTGAACTTACTTCATGGATCTTTTAGAAGACCTAAGAATCATAAGGACAATGATATCTTAGATGATTTGTTTAAGGAATGGTGTAATCTAATTAAGTCATATAAAATCAGATAAATAGAGTACTAAGATTTGAAGAAGAGTAAAAACTCAGTTAATGCTCTAAGTCAGTTAACAAACTGATAACTGACATACTGTTGGAAAGGTGTCCTAAACCCAATCGGGTCGGACCGGATCCGACCGGGTCGGGTCATTTACGCCTATTTAGTTCATGTAATAACTTTATTATGATTAATAAAAGCACTTATGTTATTATATATTGTTTGTCTTCATATTATTTGTTGTATATATATAGTAACGCCCCTAGTATCGATCTCATGATAGAGAAACCATGATAGTGATTATGGTTGATGAGATCTCTAATCACTATAACAAGGTTGGTACTTAAATGTCTCTAGTCTTACATATTATCAAATGGGACATTGATGATATAATCGGACTAGCACGTATTGGATGTCTTCTATCTTTTAGAAGGTAGGGATAGATCTCGTCATCGAAGTGTAGTGGACACTTGACCTGTGACGTGGCGTGTATTAGAGAATGCGTGACGTTAGGATCGACTCCACTTACATTAAGTGTCACACTATGTGGCGGTTGTGTAATTATCCTTTTGACCGAGTCTTCATGGCATCACGGTGTGGATTGTCATGCTTTGACACTATTGAGATTTCTCCTAACCACAGGGCGATCATGCGGTAGTGATTGGGTATGATATTGAAGCATGCGGAGTATACATGATTGGTCGTCCGGGAATCGCGTATCCTATGATTGGGATTGAATATCCGAAATGGCCTTCTTATAATGAATGTCTAGCTCTCGAGAATCTTTGCAAAGTGGGAGTAAATGTGTTATTCGAGAGAGCATGATATCCAGATTGTAAGATACGATCGTCAATGTATTGACACTCGAGATACGATCGTATGGATATTATTATAGCGATAGGATTGTAAGTTACACGGTAATCGCTTCACATGAAAGGTAGTAGTCATTGCTTTTGACTCTTCCGATAATTGGGGTCACGGTGTGTTGCTGACGCTATCCCGTGATCGTTAGGTATGAAGGGCATTTTAGTAAATTGCACTTTGTGTCTACGGCCAACATATTCGAAGCCTATCGGGTCACACACATATGAACATCGAGTCGGATTAAAATGCGGTTATAGTTGATAACCAAATAAGGAAAGTTTATCTCTAGACTATAAAGGTTATAGTGGTAAATTAATATGGTGGTATTTATTTATTATGAATAAATAAAATACAAGATATTAATTATATATAAATTATATTAATTAAAGAATATTCCGAAGTCAATCTTTTGGGATATGGGCGCCACTTTTGAGTGTATGAGATACACTTGGATTGTGCACTTTAATTAATAAATATTGCCATAATATTAATATAGATATTAATTGATTTTGGAAAATTAGATTTATGGTAATAAGATAATTATAATCAATATATGATATTGACAAAATATTATAATTAAAGAGATAAATCAATCTAATTGATTTTCCTTATTTTATTGGAAAAAGGTTTTCTTCTCCTCCACTACACACGGGGCGCCACTTACTCTATAAAAGGAAGTGGGTGTCAAGCTCTTTGTACAACACAATTGCAAGAGTTCATAATTCTTGTGTAAAAATAGAGAGCTCTCCATAGTGAGTTTGTGAGGGAAGAAAAGGTCCGCCTAAAGCGGCGGAGTTTTTCCGATAGCAATCCAAGGAGGATTCGGCGAGGGGTTCGTGTGGATTAGCGATAGAGGCCGGACGCGTGGGACGGCTTGCGCATTGAACTACTCGCTTGGCGAGTCAAAGCGACGATCTTGTAGATCATCTAAGGTATAACCACAAACTACTTAACGTGTTTATTGCATTAAACGAAGAACGATCTAGTAAAAGGAAATCAAAATTTTAAATTCACTGCGTTAAACTAGTGATTTCTAACAAGTGGTATCAGAGAAAGGTTTCGAGCTTAAGCAATAAGCATAATTTAAATGCGTAGTATTTAATCGATAGATGCAAGATTTAAATCACGAACGTTAAAACAAAAACAAAAAAGAAAAAAATTAGGTTCTTGGGTCGGCCGATTGGCGGCGCCCCTTTATGGCGCGGCGGCGGCGTGGCGGCGGTAACCCTAGGGTTGCCGTCCGCCGGCTCTCTCTTCCAATGGGGAGATCAACCCTTTTCGTTTTGTGATATTTTATTGTGCATAGATATCTCGTTTGTTTAGTTGTGTCATATGGCCAACCAATGGTTCAAATAGTTTGGACCATTGGGAAACCATATGGGACATTGGCCTTTCCAAATTTTGATTTGGAATAGGCCTAGGCCCTTCCAAATATTTGATTTGGAATAGGGCCTAGGCCTAGGCCACTTCCAAAATTTTGATTTTGGAAAGTGGCCAGGCCTAAACCAAAATAATTTGGCCTTTCCAAATATTTGATTTGGAATATGAGCCTCAGCCCTTTCCAAATATTTGATTTGGAATAGGCCTAGGCCTAGGCCACTTCCAAAATTTTGATTTTGGAAAGTGGCCAGGCCTAGACTAAAATAATTTGGCCTTTCCAAATATTTGATTTGGAATAGGCCTAGGCCTAGGCCACTTCCAAAATTTTGATTTTGGAAAGTGGGCAGGCCTAAGCTAAATTTAGTTTTGGAAAGGAAACAAATAGGAGACTTTATAATTTTAATTTTATTTCGAATAGTTCAAATTTAATTAAAATTGAAATCGATTTAAAATTAAATGTTAATTTTAATTTTCGGTTAAGTCATATAATTAATTAAAAGTTATTTAATTATTTGACGTGATAAAATAAAGACGCATGAGTAGTAGTAGTTAAAATTAGAATTTAATCTTTTTCATAAGATAAAATTGTATGGATTAGATGTGTAGATATAATGTGATTATATGGACCCCGATTGATCATGGACTCGACCAATAGGATAGATGGGAATGTTTTCTTTATGTTGGTTTTTGAAAAAAAAAAATTGTCCTAGGCCGTTATGAAGAACGTGACCTAGTTTACTTTTTGCATTTATCCCATTCTCGAGTCCCCCCAAAGCGGCGGGTGTAATTAAATATTATGTAACAAGAATGGAGCAAGAAGTTCAAGACCAAGGAGAAATAAAGAACCCATTGGCGTGACAAAGAATAAAGATCCTATTGGCGGTTGCGCAGATACCCTTAGTTTGTGACCCATGGTTTCGCTGGGTTTGTATTCGAAACCGCACCTAGGAAAAGTCCATGATCATACCGGTTATTTTATGCGCGGAATGTTGTGTATGTTTTACTTTATATGATATCGTAGTAATATGCACATAGTAGATGAGACCATAATTAAACCAAATTAATTAAGTGAATTAACTTAAAATTATTCCCACACCAAAAATCGAGCCAAAATTGTCTCCCAATATTATAATGACGGTGAAGAGCCTTTGTTCGGATCCAACTGATCGCCCACGCCGGGAGTTGACCTACCACGGGTATATCGTCATTATCGAGATATGATCGTTACGAGATCTCATGAATATTTGGGTTACGACTCGACTAAGAATCTTGCGGTGATTGGCCCACGCCGGGACCGTCTCGATTTTAGAGACAAGGGTGGCTATCACATAGAGATTTGAATTGTCAAAGAGTTGACTAGTCAACCAATGGAAATCGAATAAGATTCGATCGGTAAATAGTACCCACCTTCGAAATTGACCGGTCGATCGCCCACGCCGGGATCGAGTCAACTAGATAGGATTCCATCCACTAAAGAATTAATTAAATTCTTGAAAGCCAATAGGGAATAGTTGGCTTAGTGGGAGTAAAACCTTATAAATTTCTTAGTGCAAATTTAGGTTTTTATACATGAGCTTTTACTTATTCTATCTTTTATTTATTGTTGTAGAAAATGTCAAACAAATTGAACCTTCGTTTTATCATCGATAACAAGCTTGACGAAACTAATTTTCTCGATTGGGAAAGAAACCTCAAAATCGCTTTTGAGGCACGAGAAGATTGGCTATGTCTTGGGACGAGGCCCCACCGGAAAAGCCCGCCGAGGTTCGGCCGCAGATGTTGTCGAGAAGTACAACAAGCACTGCTCGACAAGATCGATGCTACATGTATCATGCTTGCTTCTATGACACTGAATCGCTGCAAAACAAAGATGAGTCCATGGACGCCTACTCTATCATGGTCCACCTGAAGGAGCTTTATGCTTCTCGGCCTCGTGATCGAGAGGCACGAGGTCTCGAAGGCCCTGTTTAGTTGTAAGATGGCATCTGGGATCGCCGGGGTCACACGTGCTTAAAATGATCGGGTACATAGAGAGGCTTGGGAAGCTGGGCCACAAGTTGGAACGAGAGTTGAGTATTGACTTGATTCTGGCAATCTCTACCGACTCATTCTCGCAGTTTGTGATGAACTATCACATGAACAAGATAGATTGCTCCCTAGCGGAGTTATTGAACATGTTGAAAACTGCTCAAGGCACTGTAGGGAAGGGAAAGCAAGTGTTGCTGGTCACTTCAAGCAAGGGCAAGGCAAAAGCCGAGAAAAAGTCCAAGAAGGCGAAGGTCGCACCTAAGCCAACGCCTAAGATAGCAAGAAAAAGACAAATCCAAGGATGCTTGCTTCCATTGCGGTGAGACCGGACATTGGAGGAGAAAGCGCAAGGGCTTCTTGAGTACCAAGAAGAAGCACTCGATGCTTCGACTTCGTATATTTATGATTGAGATCAACATTACTTCTTCTAAGTCTAACCACTGGGTATTAGATATCTGGTTGTGGTTCTCATATTTGTACTGAATATGCAGCACTAAGAAGAACTAGAGATCTGAAGAAAGGAGAGGTGGACCTACGCGTTGGAAATGGAGCAAGTGTCGCTGCTTACTTGGCCGTAGGAGTTTATTTTCTTTCATTGCCCAGTGGGCTAGTACTAGAACTCAATAATCTGTTATTTTGTTCTGCTTTACGAAGAGCATTATTTCTATTCTGCATTAGATGTTGATGGATTTTCTTTTACGCTTGAGAATAAATGTTGTTCTTTTCACGTGATGGAATCTTTTATGGAATTGGCATACTTAGCAATGGTCTTTACATATTAGATATGAATGTTGACGACTTAATATAAATAACAAGAAAGCCAAAACAAATGACTTGAATGAATCCTACTTATGGCATTGTAGACTTGGCCATATAAATAAGAATCGCATTTCCAAACTCCATAAAGATGGAATGTTGGATCAATTCGATTACGAATCATTTGATACATGCGAAACTTGTTTACTTGGCAAGATGACAAAGTCACCTTTTAGTGGCAAAAGGATAAGATCCAATGAATTGCTTGAGCTTATACATACCGATGTGTGTGGCCCAATGTCAATTCAAGCCAAAGGAGGATACTCTTATTTTATCACTTTCACCGATGACCATTCTCGCTATGGTTATATATACTTAATGAAGTATAAATCAAGCCTTCAAAAGTTCAAAGAATTCGTATGAAGTGGAGAAACAACTAGGTAAGGAAATCAAAACACTTCGATCCGATCGAGGCGGAGAATACCTAGATGGAGAGTTTCAAGATTATTTGAAGGAGAATGGGATTCTACTGAATGGACTCCTCCCGAACGCCACAGATGAATGGCGTGTTCGAGAGGAGGAACCGCACTTGTTAGACATGGTGCGATCCATGATGAGCTATGCGATTCTTCCAAAATCGTTTTGGGGTATGCTCTAGAAACCGCATCCTATACATCGAACCGAGTTCCATCAAAGACGGTTGATTCTACACCATACGAGGTATGGGCCAAGAAGAAACCAAATCGGCATATCTTAAACCTTGGGGTTGTCCGACTTATGTGAAGCGGATGATGCTCGACAAATTAGAGGCCGATCCGACAAATGTCCTGCTTGTGGGATATCCTAGAGAAACTAGAGGATACCAATTTTACCACCCCGAGGAACAAAAGGTGTTTGTTGCCAGGATCGCCACTTTACGGAGAAAGAGTTTATTCGGATAGGTCGGTGGGAGTAAGATTGATCTTGAAGAAATTCGAGAACCACTTACGGATAATAAATCCGTTGATGGAAGTAGAGGAGACACCACATACAAATGTGGCGCCACCTCTACCGTGACACAATCGCACCTCGAAGATTCACTGAGGAACGCCGTGGACCCGAAAGGTACACTGGCGTATATCTCATGGAAGATGAGGACCCTAGAACTTATGAGGAGGTGCTATTAAGGCACGACAAAGAGAAATGGCTCGAAGCCATGAATTCTGAGATGGAATCCATGAAGGACAACCAAGTTTGGAACTTAGTTGATCCGCTTGAGGGAATAGTTCCCATAGGGTGTAAATGGGTCTTTAAGAGAAAGACCGACATGGACGGTAACGTGACCACCTACAAGGCTAGGTTGGTGGCAAAAGGTTATAAGCAAAGACAAGGAGTTGACTATGATGAAACCTTCTCGCCAGTTGCCATGTTAAAATCCATTAGAATTTTGCTCGCTATTGCAAAGATACCATGATTACGTAAATCGCGCAGATGGATGTGAAAACAATTTTCCTTAACGGGAACCCGTCTGAGGAAGTGTATATGACACACTGAGGTTTCACAATCAATGACGCCAGGATGGTGTGTAAAGCGCAAAGATCCATTTATGGATTAAAGCAAGCTTCTCGGAGTTGGAATCTTCGCTTTGATGAGATAATCAAACAGTTTGATTTCATCAAGAACGAAGATGAGCCCTGTGTTTACAAGAAGGTTAGTGGGAGTGCCATTGTGTTCCTAGTGCTTTATGTGGATGACATACTGCTCATAGGGAATGATGTGCCTATGTTACAATCAGTCAAAGCTTGGTTATCCAAGAACTTCTCTATGAAGGACTTGGGTGAGGCAGCCTATATTCTGGGAATAAAGATCTATAGAGATAGATCTAAAAGGTTGCTTGGTCTGTCGCCATTAATCCACCTACATAGACAAGATGCTGAAGAGATTCAGCATGGAGCGATCAAGAAAGGATTGCTGCCCATGTCACATGGGGTCTACTGCCCAAGGAATGAGTCCTAAGACGAGAGGAGGAAAGGGCACAAATGAGTAAAGTCCCTTATGCTTCGGCAATCGGGTCTATCATGTATGCCATGTTATGCACAAGACCGCACGCCTCTGCACCCTCTTAGTATGACTAGTAGGTACTCGGTCCAATCCAGGTGATGGTCACTGGATTGTTTGTCAAGAATATCCTTAAGTACTTGAGACGCGTACTAGGGATATGTTCCTGGTTTTCGGGAATGATGATTTAGTATTACGAGGTTACACAGATGCCAGTTTCCAAACTGACAAGGATGACTTTAAGTCACAATCTGGATTTGTTTTCACGCTTAACGGCGGAGCAGTGAGCTGGAAGAGTTCCAAGCAGGAGACTACTGCGGACTCTACAACGGAATCCGAATACATAGCAGCCTCGGAGGCGGCAAAGGAAGCAGTTTGGATGAAGAAGTTCATTACTGAACTTGGTGTGGTCCCCTCCATTGAGGGTCCAGTACCTCTGTACTGTGATAATAATGGAGCGATATCTCAGTCAAAGGAACCAAGGTCTCATCAGAAGTCCAAACATGTGCTACGGCGCTATCACTTGATTAGAGAGATAGTAGATAGAGGAGATGTAAAGATAGAGAAAGTCCACACGGATGATAACATAGCTGATCCGTTAACCAAGGCATTGTCTCAAGCTAAGCATGAGAAACATGTTCACTTGCACGGGCTTAGGCATATGGGTGATTGGCTTTAGGCCAAGTGGGAGATTGTTGGAAAGGTGTCCTAAACCCAATCGGTCGGACCGGATCCGACCGGTCGGGTCATTTCTGATCTATTTAGTTCATGTAATAACTTTATTATGATTAATAAAAGCACTTATGTTATTATATATTGTTTGTCTTCATATTATTTGTTGTATATATATAGTAACGTCCCTAGTATCGATCTGTGATAGAGAAACCATGATAGTGATTATGGTTGATGAGATCTCTAATCACTATAACAAGGTTGGTACTTAAATGTCTCTAGTCTTACATATTATCAAATGGGACATTGATGATATAATCGGACTAGCACGTATTGGATGTCTTCTATCTTTTAGAAGGTAGGGATAGATCTCGTCTATCGAAGTGTAGGGACACTTGGACTGTATGTGGACGTGTATTAGAGAATGCGTACGTTAGACTGACCCACTTACATTAAGTGTCACACTATGTGGCGGTTGTGTAATTATCCTTTGACCGAGTCTTCATGGCATCACGGTGTGGATTGTCATGCTTTGACACTATTGAGATTTCTCCCAACCACGGGCGATCATGCGGTAGTGATTGGGTATGATATTGAAGCATCGCGGAGTATACATGATTGGTCGTCCGGGAATCGCGTGATCCTATGATTGGGATTGAATATCCGAAATGGCCTTCTTATAAGGAATGTCTAGCTCTCGAGAATCTTTGCAAAGTGGGAGTAAATGTGTTATTCGAGAGAGCATGATATCCAGATTGTAAGATACGATCGTCAATGTATTGACACTCGAGATACGATCGTATGGATATTATTATAGCGATAGGATTGTAAGTTACACGGTAAATCGCTTCACATGAAAGGTAGTAGTCATTGCTTTTGACTCTTCCGATAATTGGGGTCACGGTGTGTTGCTAGACGCTATCCCGTGATCGTTAGGTATGAAGGGCATTTTAGTAAATTGCACTTTTTGTGTCTACGGCCAACATATTCGGAAGCCTATCGGGTCACACACATATGAACATCGAGTCGGATTAAAATGCGGTTATAGTTGATAACCAAATAAGGAAAGTTTATCTCTAGACTATAAAGGTTATAGTGGTAAATTAATATGGTGGTATTTATTTATTATGAATAAATAAAATACAAGATATTAATTATATATAAATTATATTAATTAAAGAATATTCCGGAAGTCAATCTTTTGGGATATGGGGCGCCACTTTTGAGTGTATGAGATACACTTGGATTGTGCACTTTAATTAATAAATATTGCCATAATATTAATATAGGATATTAATTGATTTTGGAAAATTAGATTTATGGTAATAAGATAATTATAATCAATATATGATATTGACAAAATATTATAATTAAAGAGATAAATCAATCTAATTGATTTTCCTTATTTTATTGGAAAAAGGTTTTCTTCTCCTCCACACTACACATGGGGCGCCACTTACTCTATAAAAAGGAAGTGGGTGTCAAGCTCTTTTGTACAACACAATTGCAAGAGTTCATAATTCTTGTGTAAAAATAGAGAGCTCTCCATAAAGTGAGTTTGTGAGGAAGAAAAGGTCCGATCCAGCACCGGAGTTTTTCCGATAGCAATCCAAGGAGGATTCCGCGAGGGGTTCGTGTGGATTAGCGATAGAGGCCGGACGCGTGGGACGGCTTGCGCATTGAACTACTCTCCGTTGGCGGTCAAAGCGACGATCTTGTAGATCATCTAAGGTATAACCGTCAAACTACTTAACGTGTTTATTGCATTAAACGAAGAACGATCTAGAAAAGGAAATCAAAATTTTAAATTCCGCTGCGTTAAACTAGTGATTTCCTAACACATACTCAGTATAGAACTGATCAGGATACTCAGTTTTATAGTCAGCCATCCAAGAAACTGAAAGTACATTCGAACGTTATAAATAAAGGTTTTTTATTGGATGAAGAATTGACATGTTAGAACGGTCACTGACGCCTGACATCTGAAAATATAGACGTTGATGCAATTCAAATTCAAGCAAGATGAACGTTGGACCTCACACTATAAATAGAGGACTTGGCATCAAGGATCAAACACCGTATTAATCAAAGGTTTAGACTGTGAAGCAATCCGGTCAATGAGTTGCCAAGGACAGTTGTCATGTGCAGTCGGGTAGACTGTGTTTGTGGTGGTAGCTTGTGAAGAGGCAATACAACCCTCCAAGGACCAGTGGTTCAAGCAGTTGAATAGCAGCAATCCAACCCATTCTTTAGTTGTTTAGATAGTGACACTAGGGATTAGTCAAGGACTATTGTTTAGGACTATTTGTAACAGCATACCTCAAGGAGTTCTAGTGGAATTTTCCTCCTACATCACAGGGGAGTAGTGGACTGATAGGATTACACCACCTGGAACCACTATAATTCTTGCTCTACTTAATTTACACATTTAAATTCTATTATTTACTTATACAACATTTATTATTGTTTATTCAGCATACTGAAACTGATTGTTATAAGCATACACAGCTCACAAACTGAAATTCACCAGAATTCAGTTTTGCATACTCAGCTTTTTCTGATATAAACAACAAGATCAAGATAATGGCTAAAACTTAAATTCACTGCCGGTTGACTCAGTTTTGTTATAAGTCAGTTTGACTTAGACTCGGATTAGTCAGCTCAACTGCACACAAGTTAAAACTGAACCTTAATTGTTATTAATCTAGTTTTTGGTGACAAGTTTATTCACCCCCTCTCTAAACTTGCGTCAGCCTTTCCAATGGACCAACAAATTCATCAGACACGCCTCACCACCAGAATCTTTAGTCGAACTCTTGCTCCTCCTTCATCAACGTCATCTCCCATCCTAAAAAACAAGGATTTTAAGTTCAAAAAATTCAAGAACGAAGCTTTTTCAAAGTTGGATTATTTATGCAATACTTTGACGGTTTCTTTCTCTCTCTTTTCACCTTTTTCTGTTTATTTATTTTTCTTGTCAAAGTATGAATTTTATGATTGAATCTTGGAATTTTGATATGGAACATGAGTAGATATCAATTGCAAGGATTAGGAGAAACCCAGATATGAATATATGTTGTAAAAACTCAATCTTTCCCTTGTTTTATGAATTTGATGCATATAAATTGATTCTTGTGTGCTATTCTTGTTTGATTATTCTACTTTATTTTACCCCATCAACTTTTGAATCATTACTTCAATTATTTTATCTAAAAAAAACTCCAAAAAAAACTCCCAAGAAACTCCAACCCAAAACAAACACAACCGTAGAGTTTAATGAAAATATGGGTTTACAACTTTTTGCAAATAATTGTATAGTAGAGTTTTCACAATATGGGGGTGTACAATTTTTTTATATTATTGTATTAGAGTTTACTCAAAACGGGGGTTTACAACTTTTTGTATATAATTGTATAGTAGAGTTTACTCAAACGGGGGTTTACAACTTTTTGTATATTATTGTATTAGAGTTTAATCAAAACGGGGGTTAACAAATTTTTGTAAATAATTATAGTAGAATTCACTCAAAACGGAGGTGTACAACTTTTTGTATATAATTATAGTAGAGTTTACTCAAAACGGGGGCTTGCAACTTTTATAAATAATTGTATAGTAGAGTTTACTCAAAACGGGGGTTTACAACTTTTTGTATATTATTGTTTTAGAGTTTACTCAAAACGGGGGTTTACAACTTTTTGTACAATAAAATTGGGGTTTACAAGTTTTTGTGTATAATTGTATAGTAGAGTTTACTCAAAAGAGGGATTACAACTTTTTGTATATTATTTTATTAGAGTTCACTCAAACCGGGGGTTTACAACTTTTTGTATATAATTATAGTAGAGTTCACTCAAAACGGAGGTTTACAACTGTTTGTATATAATTGTATAGTAGAGTTTACTCAAAATGGGGGTTTCACTCAAAACGGGGGTTTACACCTTTTTTATATAATTGTATGGTAGAGTTTACTCAAAACGGGGGTTTACAACTTTTTGTATATAATTGTATTAGAGTTTACTCAAAACGGGGTTTACAACTTTTAGTATATAATTATAGTAGAGTTCACTCAAAACGGAGGCTTACAACTTTTTGTATATAATTATAGTAGAGTTTACTCAAAACGAGGGTTCACAAATTTTTGTGAATAATTGTATAGTAGAGTTTACTCTAAATGAGGGTTTACAACTTTTTCTATATTATTGTATAAGTGTTTACTCAAAACGGGGGTTTAGAACTTTTTCTATATAATTGTATTGCAGATTTTACACAAAACGGGGGTTTACAACTTTTTTTTTATAGAATTGTATAATAGAGTTTACTCAAAATGGGGGTTTATAACTTTTTGTATATAATTTTATTAGAGTTTACGCAAAACAGGGGTTTACAACTTTTTGTATATAATTATAGTAGAGTTCACTCAAAACGGAGGTTTACAACATTTTGTATACAATTATAGTTGGTTCCGTTTGTTTTGGCTGGAGTTTTTTTGGGAGTTTTTTTTACATCACATCACCAATCATTTCTTACAATTCTCCCACCAATCAAATCTTCAACTACAAATATAAAAAATATTAAATCATCTATCATCATTTCACTTTATCAACTTTATTACCTTTTTTACCATTATTTTATTTATTATTCTACTTTATTTCACCAATCATTTCATAATCTACACCAATCATTATTCTACTTTATTTTACCCCATCAACTTTCTAATCATTACTTCAATCACTTTATCTAAAAAAACTCTAAAAAAACCTCCCAAAAAACTCCAACCCAAAACAAACGCAACCGTAGAGTTTACTAAAAATGTGGGTTTACAACTTTTTGTAAATAATTGTATAGTAGAGTTTTCACAATATGGGGGTGTACAATTTTTTTATATTATTGTATAAGAGTTTACTCAAAACGGGGGTTTACAACTTTTTGTATATAATTGTAAAGTAGAGTTTACTCAAAACAGGGGTTTACAACTTTTTGTATATTATTGTATTAGAGTTTACTCAATACGGGGGTTAACAAATTTTTGTATATTACTATAGTAGAGTTTACTCAAAAGGGGGTTTACAACTTGTTGTATATTATTGTATTAGAGTTCACTCAAAATGGTGGTTTACAACTTTTTGTATATAATTATAGTAGAGTTCACTCAAAACGGAGGTTTACAACTTTTTGTATATAATTGTATAGTAGAGTTTACTCAAAATAGGGGTTTACAACTTTTTGTATATAATTTTATAGTAGAGTTTACTCAAAACGGGGGTTTAAAACATTTTGTATATTATTGTATTAGATTTTACTCAAAATGGGGGTTTACAACTTTTTGTATATAATTATAGTAGAGTTCACTCAAAACAGAGGTTTACAACTTTTTGTATATAATTATTGTAAAGTTTACTCAAAACGGGGGTTTACAACTTTTTGTAAATAATTGTATAGTAGAGTTTACTCAAAATGGAGGTTTACAACTCTATTTATATTATTGTATAAGAGTTTACTCAGAACGGGTGTTTAAAATTTTTGTATATAATTGTATTGTAGATTTTACTCAAAACGGGGGTTTACAACTTTTGTATATAATTGTTTAGTAGAGTTAATCAAAACGGGGGTTTACAACATTTTGTGTATAATAGTATTAGAGTTTACTCAAAACGGGGGTTTACAACTATTTGTATATAATTATAGTAGAGTTCACTCAAAACGGAGGTTTTCAAGTTTTTGTATATAATTATAGTAGAGTTTACTCAAAACGTGGGCTTACAACTTTTTGTAAATAATTGTATAGTAGAGTTTACTCAAAACGGGGGTTTACAACTTTTTTATATTATTGTATAAGAGTTTACTCAAAATGGGGGTTTTCAAATTTTTGTATATAATTGTACAGTAGAGTTTACACAAAACAGGGGGTTAACAAATTTTTGTATATAATTAAAGTAGAGTTTACTCAAAACGTGGGTTTACAACTTTTTGTAAATAATTGTATAGTAGAGTTTACTCAAAACAGGGGTTAGCAACTTTTTGTATATTATTGTATTAGAGTTTACTCAAAACGGGGGTTTACAACTTTTTGAATATAATTGTATAGTAGAGTTTACTCAAAATGGGGGATTAAAACTTTTTGTATATAAATATAGTAGAGTTTACTCAAAATGGTGGTTTAGAACTTTTTGTAAATAATTGTATAGTAGAGTTTACTCAAAACGGAGGTTTACAACTTTTTGTATATTATTGTATAAGAGTTACTCAAAACGGGGGTTTACAACTTTTTCTATATAATTGTATTGTATATTTTACTCAAAACGGTGGTTTACAACTTTTTGGATATAATTGTATAGTAGAGTTTACCCAAAACGCGGGTTTATGAATTTTTGTACATTAAAACAAGGGTTTACAACTTTTCGTATAAAATTGTATAGTAGAGTTTACTGAAAAAGGGGGTTTACACCTTTTTGTATATTATTGTATTAGATTTCATTCAAAACGGGGGTTTACCATTTTTTGTGTATAATTGTATTGTAAATTTTACTCAAAATAGGGGTTTACAACTTTTTGTATATAATTGTATAGTAGAGTTCACTCAAAATGTGGGTTTACAACTTTTTGTATATTATTGTTTTAGAGTTTACTCAAAATAGGGGTTTACAAGTTTTTTATACAATTATAGTAGAGTTCAGTCAAAACGGAGGTTTACAACTTTTTGTATATAATTGTATTGTAGAGTTTACTCAATCGGGGTTTTACAACTTTTTGTATATTATTGTATTAGAGTTTACTCAAAATGGGGGTTAACAACTTTTCGTAAAAAATTATAGTAGAATTCACTCAAAACGGATGTGTACAACTTTTTGTATATAATTATAGTAGAGTTTACACAAAACAGGGGCTTGCAAGTTTTTGTAAATAATTGTATAGTAGAGTTTACTCAAAACGGAGGTTTACAACTTTTTGTATATTATTGTTTTAGAGTTTACTCAAAACGGGGGTTTACAACTTTTTGTACATAATTGTATAGTAGAGTTTACTCAAAAGAGGGATTCCAACTTTTTGTGTATTATTTTATTAGAGTTCACTCAAAACGGGGGTTTACAACTTTTTGTATATAATTATAGAAGAGTTCACTCAAAATGGAGGTTTACAACTTTTTGTATATAATTGTATAGTAGAGTTTACTCAAAACGGGGGTTTACAACTTTTTTATATAATTGTTTGGTAGAGTTTACTCAAAACGGGGGTTTACAACTTTTGGTATATAATTGTATTAGAGTTTACTCAAAACGGGGGTTTACAACTTTTAGTTTATAATTATAGTAGAGTTCACTCAAAACGGAGGTTTACAACTTTTTGTATAAATTATAGTGAGTTTACTGAAAATGTGGGTTTACAACTTTTTGTTAATAATTGTATAGTTGAGTTTTCTCAATACGGGGGTTTACAATTTTTTTTATATTATTGTATAAGAGTTTACTCAAAATGGGGCTTTACATCTTTTTGTATATAATTGTATAGTAGAGTTTACTCAAAACAGGGTTTACAACTTTTTGTATATTAATGTATTAGAGTTTACTCAATACAGGGGTTAACAAATTTTTGTATATTACTATAGTAGAGTTTACTCAAATGGAGGTTTACAACTTGTTGTATATTATTGTATTAGAGTTCACTCAAAACGGGGGTTTACAACTTTTTGTATATAATTATAGTAGAGTTCACTCAAAACGGAGGTTTACAACTTTTTGTATATAATTGTATCGTAGAGTTTACTCAAAACAGGGGTTTACAACTTTTGTATATAATTGTATTAGAGTTTACTCAAAACTGGGGTTTACAACTTTTAGTATATAGTTATAGTAGAGTTCACTCAAAACAGAGGTTTACAACTTTTTGTATATAATTATAGTAAAGTTCATTCAAAACGGGGGTTTACAACTTTTTGTAAATAATTGTATAGTAGAGTTTTCTCAATACGGGGGTTTACAATTTTTTTTATATTATTGTATAAGAGTTTACTCAAAATGGGGCTTTACATCTTTTTGTATATAATTGTATAGTAGAGTTTACTCAAAACAGGGGTTTACAACTTTTTGTATATTATTGTATTAGAGTTTACGCAATACAAGGGTTAACAAATTTTTGTATATTACTATAGTAGAGTTTACTCAAATGGAGGTTTACAACTTGTTGTATATTATTGTATTAGAGTTCACTCAAAACGGGGGTTTACAACTTTTTGTATATAATTATAGTAGAGTTCACTCAAAACGGAGGTTTACAACTTTTTGTATATAATTGTGTAGTAGAGTTTACTCAAAACAGGGGTTTACAACTTTTTGTATATAATTGTATATTAGAGTTTACTCAAAACGGGGGTTTAAAACTTTTTGTATATTATTGTATTAGAGTTTACTCAAAATGGAGGTTTACAACTTTTTGTATATAATTATAGTAGAGTTCACTCAAAACAGAGGTTTACAACTTTTTGTATATAATTATAGTAAAGTTTACTCAAAACGGGGGTTTACAACTTTTTGTAAATAATTGTATAGTAGAGTTTACTCAAAACGGGGGTTTACAACTCTATTTATATTATTGTATAAGCGTTTACCCAAAACGGGGGTTTAAATTTTTTGTATATAATTGTATTGTAGATTTTACTCAAAACGGGGTTTTACAACTTTTGTATATAATTGTTTAAGAGAGTTAACTCAAAATGGGGGTTGACAACATTTTGTATATAATTGTCTTAGAGTTTACTCAAAACGGGGGTTTACCACTATTTGTATATAATTATAGTAGAGTTCACTCAAAACGGAGGTTTTCAACTTTTTGTATATAATTATAGTAGAGTTTACTCAAAACGTGGGTTTACAAATTTTTGTAAAAAATTGTGTAGTAGAGTTTACTCAAAACGGGTGTTTACAACTTTTTTATATTATTGTATAAGAGTTTACTCAAAATGGGGGTTTTCAAATTTTTGTATATAATTGTATAGTAGAGTTTACTCAAAACATGGGGTTAACTAATTTTTGTATATAATTATAGTAGAGTTCAATCAAAACAGAGGTTTACAACTTTTTTTATATATAATTATAGTAGAGTTTCGTGAAAACGGGGGCTTACAACTTTTTGTACATAATTGTATTGTAAAGTTTACTCAAAACGGGGGTTTACAACTTTTTGTATATTATTGTATTAGAGTTTACTCAAAACGGGGGTTTACAACTTTTTGTATATAATTGTATAGTAGAGTTTACTGAAAACAGGGGTTTTCAACTTTTTGTACAATAAAACGGGGGTTTATATCTTTTTGTATATAATTGTATAGTAGAGTTTACTTAAAACGGGGGTTTACAGCTTTTTGTATATTATTGTATTAGAGTTCACTCAAAATGGGGGTTTACAACTTTTTGTATATAATTATAGAAGAGTTCACTCAAAACGGAGGTTTACAAATTTTTGTATATAATTGTATAGTAGAGTTTATTCAAAATGGGGTTTTACAACTTATTGTATATTATTGTAGTAGAGTTTACTCAAAACGGGGGTTTACAACTTTTTGTATATTATTGTAGTAGAGTTCACTCAAAACGTATGTTTACAACTTTTTGTATATAATTATAGTAGAGTTTACTCAAAATGGGGGTTTACAACTTTTTGTAAATAATTGTATAGTAGAGTTTACTCAAAACGGGGGTTTGCAACTTTTTGTATATTATGTTAGGTGTAGTGCCCAAAAGACAATTATGTAATTGTTTTAGGACAGAATTAATAATTCGTCTTATTATATGCATGTATGCTAATAATTAAGACACTACTGAAAACCCTAAGTACCTCATTTATGTAATCACATAGCTCAGTGTATGGCTATACACAAGAGGATTGAGTTAGTGAGATGTACTTAAAATTAACTTAGTCCGTAGCGTTGATTAATCTGAGTACGGGTCTCATGATTAATATGCTAATAATGCGTCCAGAACACTTTAGGTGTGACAGTCTTATCCGGACTGTCGGTAATATGGTACCTAGTGGGGCATTTATATATGATGATAATCATATAGGGCTGGACCGATTTGATTTGAATTCTTGATATAATTCCGTGATCGAGAAGTCTTATCGAATCACAAGATGATCATATATGGATTAATCTCAATACTGAAGTGATCACAGACAACTGCTTAGACTAGGGTAGAGTTTGATGTGTTAGTAAGGATCACATCAAAGTATGTGGTCCAACACTTCTCGTTGGCTCTATTCTGGAATGAGTGAGTAGTCTGTGTTATCACAGATATGGAATCCATTCCTTCCCTCGGGAAGTAGACAGACAGTTCCCTTATTTGTTAATCCTAGAAACTGATCGATCCGCGGAGTTCATGTTAGACTAATTAGCTACTAGTCTGGTATGTGAACTAATTGATCACTAGAGGGTTAATGGTAAATAAGGATAATATGTTTCGAGAAGGGTTTACGAAAATATCCCGACTCGAAATGAACAGTCTATGGAGGATTTATCCGTATGTAATGATTATATCAGTAGACACCTTATCAACTCATGGTTGAGTGTAAGTTATCTATATTCGGCAGAGTTCAGTTTCAGGTTTATGGTGGTGTAATCCCGGAATTAATAGATTGAATATTATTGTTCGGTCTGACGGATAATATTATTTAATTTATTGTAGCTACTGAATATGGGTCCATGGTCCCCGGCGTAGCTCCTAACATAGCATATGTTTTCTCGTCGTTTCACCTCAATTATAAATAAATAGTTGGATTGGACTATTTAATTGATATGTGGATTAATTGTTTAGTTGGACTAGATAATTAAATACACGGAAAAGTAATTTTTCGTGGACTCGGCCCAGTGTGTGGAAAAATGCGTGTGGCCTTATTTAATAAAAAAAGGGGTGCATTTTTTGTGATTAAATAATTAGAAAGAAATTAGTTTTCTTGGATAATTATTTAATGTATGATTTAATCATTTATTAGTTAAATGATAATTCATGGAATATTAGATAATATATTTATCTATCCTAATTTGTTTGGGATATATATTATATTTATCTTTTATTTTGAAAAAGGATTATTCTAATAATTATCTCTTAATTATTAAATCCTTGGAAAACAAGGATTACTCTCCTATATAAAGAGAGTTCTCCCAAGCCAAATTAGACACATAATTTTCGAAATTATTGAGGAGTATTAGGCTTGGATATTTCGGCCTAAATACTAGGGTTTTCGAGTTGGGAAAATCTTCGGGATTTTCCGGGTAGCATATCGAGGAGGTCCGGCGTCTTGAAACACCATCCACCTGGTGGTGCTTGGAGACACACGTTGGAAGACTTTGGCTTCTCAACTAGGCTCTCAACTTGTTCTTGACGTTTTTCACCATAAAAAGGTTGGTGATCTAACCCCCTCGTATGTTAGATCTATTTATTTATGTATTTTGGTTGACTAGATCTAAATCTTGTAGTTTCCGCTGTGTAATCGGGTGGATCTTTGATCCATCCGGCGATATTACATCCTACAAGTGGTATCAGAGCCTTTGATCTATCAATCAAAGTATGTGAATTTTAGATCTAGGAGTGGAAATTACATGTTTAGATTGCATTGTTTTTTTTTCGAAAATCATGATGAAGAATGCTTTGATATGTTGTGGTTGAATAGATGGATTGGGGTTGGTATTGTTTACTCGTTAGATCTATTGTAAACTCATATAAATTCGTTTATATGAGTATAGGAAATTTTGTAATTTTAATTTCCTGGAAGTAGATCTGTTTTGTTTCTGTTCCGTTTTTTATTTTTTCCCGGAGTTTCAGCCGTTGAAACGACAATCCCTCCGGTCTTAATGAAGAATAAAAGTTGAAGAACATGCCCCCAAAATTTCGTGACGATCGGAGTCGATCTTGATGTCGATCATTTGCTATCAAGTTGTTGCCAGAATAGTAAAAGCACAATGAGCACTAAAACCCTAGCTGTGAGTTCATCGAATTTCTGGAAGAGATTGGACCGTTGAAACGAAGATCCAACCGTTCAGATCGACTAACATGGAGTTATGTAAAAGCCCTAAAAATTTCAGGTAGATCGGGATTTTTCACAATGACCGGTCGCCCCGGGAAGACACTTTGTTGCTGTTCAGATTATAAACAGATGCACGGTGAGATAGATCGGCGGATTTACGGAGAAAATTGGACCGTTGAAACGAAGATTCAACCGTTCAGATTGAAGTAGGAGGAGTGAAGAACAGGTCCATAAAGTTTCGTGACGATCAAGGTTCGTTTTGATCTCCGATCATCGAAAAAAACGCAGCAGCCGCAGATTAGAAAATAGTAAACCCTAGTTAGGGTTTGTGTTTTTAATTTTTTTTTTTTTTTAAGGTTAGATACGGGGGTACCAACGATCCATCTCGGTGTTTAATTTTTCCGTTATATTTTCGTGTATGATCGAAATTATTTGATAGAAACCGGAAAATTGCCATGACATGCATCATATCATGATTCCACTCCAATGCATACATGTAGCTAGTTTATTTCGAATAAATTAGACATGTATAACTCGTATAATTAGTTTAAAGGCTTATTTAATTAATATGTGGTAGTTAATTAATTAAGTAAACCGAGGAACCGGGTTTTTTGTCAATCGTTACGATTTTAGTGATGGATTATCGGTGAATCCCACTTGGATAAATCGTTGAGCTTTTCGGTGATGGCTTCTCAGTGAACCCACCTTAAACAGAAACGAGATTACGCTTTGGGTGACAATTTAGAAATCAGAGAATCTTAGTACATGGGTTCGGAAATGGTCTAACCATGGTTGGGCGAGTTCTACCGAGCTTCGGCTCAATCGACTCCCCTTCTCGTGTGATGTACGTTACAACAGTTCGACAGGACTTAGCATAGCCGATAATCCTTCGGGCTAAACGGGGCTTCTCTGGCCGGATTGGCCTGAACTGTCACATATGTTCCAACGAATAAGACGGCGTTGGCTTGCTTACATAACCGACCCTGTTCGGAGTACTTTGATATATTGTTTCCTATTGTCAAGGCCGAAACCGTAATTAGTAAACCCACCACTTTTTCAAAATATTGAGTGGGAGCGGGGAAGGCGACAGCCGACCCCACGGCCTCTACTATAGGTGCAAGCACGTGAGAGAAGGGTTACACCTCGAGCCACTTTGATTTCGGCCCCCTACGGATGGTGTTCACCCCTATCAAAATTCAAGGCTTGGTCTCCGAAAGGATAGGATTTTGGGTACTCGTTGAGTCACTGACCGACCCTACGGCGGCATACTCAGGGCGTACTTTGAGGTCTGATATAGTAGGTCACACTCATTATGGATATTTTCGAAATATCTAGGCTAGAAAAAGGAAGGTAATCAGTGATTAAGGTCCGGGATGTCTGATTCCCGTGAGATGTTTGATTCTCAAAGATTAATCACTGAGAGAGATTGTCTCAGTTTAACCATCACCTCTTTGACCTACCCTACGGCGGCACTGAGGTGCGAGGTTAAATCCTTGGAATGGTTGGATAGACTTCTTATAGTTTATTATTCCTAAAATAAATCTAGTAGTGAAAATTTTATTTTTGAATTTAACTTTCTGTCATTTTATTTACAACTAAATATCTAGGTTACTAAATTGTTAGTAATACGACTTCATTAAAAATGTGGAAAGTAACAAGTACGTTGTAATTATCAATAAATGCAGTTAACTTTTCGGAAGAGATTTTTCTCTTGAGCCTTTAAAAACTTAAGAGACATAGTACATGTATGTCACGGGTGTCACTCGTGTTGAACGAGAGACGACCATACTTAGTTTACAAAAGATGACATAGGACTATCAAAAGAAAATTCATTTAGTGAATTTTAAAAGTGTAATTACACATCAAATTTCTAATTGAAAATTTTGAAAATCAAATACATAAGGCGTTGCTAGTTAGACGGTATTTGGAACCGATAAACTAGTGGGAGCCTTAGTCTTATGATTTGTTGTTTTTCTAAATAATTAGAAATGTGTAATGGAATGCACAAGAGTTTCTCCATTCATTGGAATAACAAGAATAAGCATTACTAGTTAGACAGTATTTGGAACTGATAAACTAGTGGGAGCTTAGTTCTAGGTGATGTTCTAATCTTTGAAAAATCATAAATACAAAGTATTGCTAGTTAGACGGTATTTGGAACCGATGAACTAGTAGGAGCTTTGGTCTTATGTTTTGATGATTAGAAAAATCAATAGTCCAAGCAAGTAACACTGAACATCCCACAGTTCAAGAGTAGTGTCTACTCAAAACGAACTGCTAGTTCAAGACTGTTTCTATCTAAGGAGAGTCGAGAATGGGAAAGAACGTTCATACGTGTTAGTCATCTAAACTAAGTAGTTTTAAGGCTAAACCGAAAAATTAATAAATTGGAAATTAGAGGATAAGGAAAGTGATTTCGATCACTGACCAATGCATCCCTAGCAATTTTCTCGAAAGCTAAAGTTCTTTGGAAGAACTAGGTAGCTTTGCATTAAACGATAAATAAAATAGACAACGGGTAGTTATTTCAGATAGATTAGTGGGAGTGATATAAGGAAATGAATCTCGGATTCAATTCTTGGATATCACAGAAAATTCATTTTCTGGTTTCGGATTCGTTGGAACGAACGTATTCATTTTCAATAGGATAATTTGTTTGTCTTATTGACGATAAATATAACATTTGTAGCACGAACCCAAGACTCGGACTTTTGTTTGATAAAGTCAGAACCACTAAGAAATGTTGAATAGGTATATGTAACACAATATAAACGCAAATGGTTTCCGTATTTAGATAAACGCTTCTTTCTATTCTATTAATTAGTGCATATTCCCTAACGACAAGATCTGAAGACTGGCTTAGGGTGATTCCTATCTCCCATTCAAAGGAACCCTGTCTCAAAGGAACAATGCCTAAGTTTCATTTCAATCAGGAAAGGGTAATAGATTTAAAGAAGTTAAATAGCTTGTTCATATCGACCTTCGGGGTCATATGAAAGATACAAGCTAGTGGGAGCTTCTGAGTAGTGACATATTGTCTGATAACTACTCAAAACTCCGGTAAGTTTATCCAAAATATTTGGAGTAAATCTCTGACTTCACCAGAGATAGAGTATTCCATACTCAGAAATAGGTTCTTGCGTAGTCTTCGGGACTGATGCTCGGCCTGCCTCCCAGTGAAATGTTTTCACTAAAGGATACACCATAAACTTGCCTTATATAGTCATTGGTGTGCTACGATACCTCTTGAACTCATTTAAGATATTAGTTGCAAAATAACGGTTTACGTTGTGATGAAAAACCGAGAAATCTACCTAAAAGATGCCTACGCATTTGTGGATAAGGAGTGAATTCGGTTCACCCCACTTCCGTAAATATAGACATTTAGCATTTAGTGCTTGAGGGTAGGACTGGAAATTTTGCATACACGTTCAGGTCATGAAATATCTTAATGCATTGAGTAAGGGTTGGTTATAAAACTCGTAAAACCAGAGAATGATGGTTATACTGTCAAACTCGGTCTGATAGAGTCTATAAATAACAACCTTAGATCTTGAAGTATTTGTACTCAAGATGTTACTAACTAATTTGTTCAGTCCACATCCAACACCGGAAGTTGGTGATAACACTAGTAAGAACTACTCAACTAGATCAGTATATCAATCCACCCCAAACGCAGTAGGAGTATGGTTTGTCCATTACACATTGCAGGACCTTACGGTCTATAGGGTAGATTGATGACCTATAGTCCTTCGTGGACTGTATAGGATCCTGATCATAGAGGTTGGTTTAAAGGCCATAACCCTATGAATGGAGTTTGATACTCCAATTCTGTTGAAACTCAAGTAGAACCACCCGAGTATCTCAGGCCCAGTGGGAGTAATTGGAACTACACGGAGAAGAGTCGAATGAATAGGAAAGTCTAACTTTCAATGCAAAGCTAAGTAATTTAGGGGTGATTCCCTAAAAGGTAGAGAGTTAACCAGACCGTGATCTCTCTTACCACTCAGTCTTTCTTGATTTCGTCAGAAAGCGAATAGGGGTGATTCCCTAAGACTTCCTTGCCGAACAACGGAATCTGAATTCATTCAGAACAGAAGGGTTTTAGCTAAGAACAAATAAAGGATTCGTTACAAAGCAGAAAATATGGGTGATTCCCTAAGACCTTTTGTGAGCCTAACGGTATCTTAATTTATTCATAAAGAACCTTTGGCAGGATGCCTGCCATAGCTTATATCCTTTAGGGATTAAAGCAAACCTCTCGATCATTTCAAAGTCATATATTTTAATATGTGGACTTGACCAGAATGTTGATAAGTCTTTCGTAGACTGGGCATCAATATTAGTAAAGTAGTATGTAGATTAGTGTTTGTGAATAGTAACACTGAAACAGTTGGAAACAACATGGGTGTGTTATCTGAAGTCAGAGTCTGACATGCCATCGGGATTCATTCTATAGGATTTGATTCGCTCAAATTCTCGATAATTGATTATTGGCAATCCCATCCATTCACCTGGTTAAGATATTCTTGCATTTATGCAACATTCAATGATGTAGTCTACCCTACCTCGCAGGAATGGTTATCTAAACCTGCAGATGAATACGAAATGGGATGTTTAGTCAACCCTCAAGTCTCTTCGGGAGAATGAGGAATAATATGCTAGTATATTCGGGTGCAAACTAGAATATAAGTGATGACACTGATTCTGACTTTAGGTCAGATTAAGGATGATCGTTAAGTCGGTTTCGTCCTCAGTGTTGAATCAAAGGCATATTGAAATCGTACCACCGGATTAGATGGAAGGGCGATGTTTCGATCCCAAAGATTGACTCAAGACGCCAACCTACCTGATCAGTGTACCAAGTCACATGGTGTTCGGATTCTAAGTACGCGCCGGGTCACTGACATACCCTACGGAGGCACACTCCGGTCGTGCTTAGAAGGATGAATTACTAAGATGCGCATGGAGGGTATGAATCTAGGGGATATGTCTCACTTGTTTTGAGCAAGTGGGAGAATGTTGTAGATATAGATAAATAAGGGTGTGCTCTAAAACAATTAATCCACTTGCCTTTCGTGCAAGTGGGAGATTGTTAGGTGTAGTGCCCGAAAGACAATTATGTAATTGTTTTAGGACAAAATTAATAATTCATCTTATTATATGCATGTATGCTAATAATTAAGACACTACTGAAAACCCTAAGTACCTCGTTTATTTAATCACATAACTCAGTGTATGGCTATACACAAGAGGATTGAGTTAGTGAGATGTACTTTAAATTAACTTAGTCCGTAGCGTTGATTAATCTGAGTACGGGTCTTATGATTAATATGCTAATAATGCGCCCAGAACACTTTAGGTGTGATAGTCTTATCCGGACTGTCGGTAATAGGGTACCTAGTGGGGCATTTATATATGATGATAATCATATAGGGTTGGACCGATTTGATTTGAGTTCTCGATATAATTCCATGATCGAGAAGTCTTATCGAATCAAAAGATGATCATATATGGATTAATCTCAATCCTGAGGTGATCACAGACAACTGCTTAGACTAGGGTAGAGTTTGATGTGTTAGTAAGGATCACTTCGAAGTATGTGGTCCAACACTTCTCATTGGCTCTATTCTGGAATGAGTGAGTAGTCTGTGTAATCACAGATATGGAATCCATTCCTTCCCTCGGGAAGTAGATAGACATTTCCCTTATTTGTTAATCCTAGAAACTGATCGATCCGCGGAGTTCATGTTAGACTAATTAGCTACTAGTCTAGTATGTGAACTAATTGATCACTAGAGGGTTAATGGTAAATAAGGATAATATGTTTCGAGAAGGGTTTACGGAAATATCCCGACTAAAATGAGCGATCTATGGAGGATTTATCCGTATGTAATGATTATATCGGTGGACACCTTATCAACTCATGGTTGAGTGTAAGTTATCTATATTCGGCAGAGTTGATTTGGGTTTATGGTGGTGTAATCCGGAATTAATAGATTGAATATTATTGTTCGGTCTGACAGATAATATTATTTAATTTATTGTAGCTTCTGAATATGGGTCCATGGTCCCCGACGTGGCTCCTAACATAGCATATGTTTTCTCGTCGTTTCACCTCAATTATAATTAAATAGTTGGATTGGACTATTTAATTGATATATGGATTAATTGTTTAGTTGGACTAGGTAATTAAATACACGGAAAAGAAATTTTTCGTGGACTCGGCCCAATGTGTGGAAAAATGCGTGTGGCCTTATTTAATAAAAAAGGGGCGCATTTTTGGTGGTTAAATAATTAGAAAGAAATTAGTTTTCTTGGATAATTATTTAATGTATGATTTAATCATTTATTTGTTAAATGATAATTCATGGAATATTAGATAATATATTTATTTATCCTAATTTGTTTGGGATATATATTATGTTTATCTTTTATTTGGAAAAAGGATTATTCTAATAATTATCTCTTAATTATTAAATCCTTGGAGAACAAGGATTACTCTCCTATATAAAGAGAGTTCTCCCAAGCCAAATTAGACACATAATTTTCGAAATTATTGAGGAGTATTAGGCTTGGATATTTCGGCCTAAATACTAGGGTTTTCGAGTTGGGAAAATCTTCGGGATTTTCCGGGTAGCATATCGAGGAGGTCCGGCGGCTTGAAAGACCATCCACCTGGTGGTGCTTGGAGACACACGTTGGAAGACTTTGGCTTCTCAACTAGGCTCTCAACTTGTTCTTGACATTTTTCAACATAAAAAGGTTGGTGATCTAACCCCCTCGAAGGTTAGATCTATTTATTTATGTATTTTGGTTGACTAGATCTAAATCTTGTAGTTTCCGCTGTGTAATCGGGTGGATCTTTGATCCATCTGGCTATATTACATCCTACAAGTGGTATCAGAGCCTTTGATCTATCAATCAAAGTATGTGAATTTTAGATCTAGGAGTGGAAATTACATGTTTAGATTGCATTGTTTTTTTTTCGAAAATCATGATGAAGAATGCTTTGATATGTTGTGGTTGAAGAGATGGATTGGGGTTGGTATTGTTTACTCGTTAGATCTATTGTAAACTCATATAAATTCGTTTATATGAGTATAGGAAATTTTGTAATTTTAATTTCCTGGAAGTAGATCTGTTTTGTTTCTGTTCCGTTTTTTATTTTTTCCCGGAGTTTCAGCCGTTGAAACGAAAATCCCTCCGGTCTTAATGAAGAATAAAAGTTGAAGAACATGCCCCCAGAATTTCATGACGATCGGAGTCGATCTTGATGTCAGATCGCTGCAATCAAGTTGCTGCTGTAACAGAAAAGCACAGCAGGCACTAAAACCCTAGCTGTGAGTTCATCGAATTTTTGGAAGAGATTGGACCGTTGAAACGAAGATCCAACCGTTCAGATCGACTAACATGGAGTTATGTAAAAGCCCTAAAAATTTCAGGTCGATCGGGATTTGTCACAATGCCCGGTCGTCCCCGGGAAGACACTGTTGCTCCGCAGTTATAAACAGATGCAGCAGATAGATCGGCGGATTGCTGGAGAAAATTGGACCGTTGAAACGAAGATCCAACCGTTCAGATTGAAGTAGGAGGAGTGAAGAACAGGTCCATAAAGTTTCGTGACGATCAAGGTTCGTTTTGATCTCCGATCATCGAAAAAAACGCAGCAACCGCAGATTAGAAAATAGTAAACCCTAGTTGGGGTTTGTGTTTTTTTTTTTTTTAATTTTTTTTAAGGTTAGATACGGGGGTACCAACGATCCATCTCGGTGTTTAATTTTTCCGTTATTTTTTCATGTATGATCGAAATTATTTGATAGAAACCGGAAAATTGCCATGACATGCATCATATCATGATTCCACTCCAATGCATACATGTAGCTAGTTTATTTCGAATAAATTAGACATGTATAACTCGTATAATTAGTTTAAAGGCTTATTTAATTAATATGTGGTAGTTAATTAATTAAGTAAACCGAGGAACCGGGTTTTTTGTCAATCGTTACGATTTTAGTGATGGATTCTCGGTGAATCCCACTTGGATAAATCGTTGAGCTTTTCGGTGATGGCTTCTCAGTGAACCCACCTTAAACAGAAATGAGATTACGCTTTGGGTGACAATTTAGAAATCGGAGAATCTTAGTACATGGGTTCGGAAATGGTCTAACCATGGTTGGGCGAGTTCTACCGAGCTTCGGCTCAATCGACTCCCCTCCTCGTGATGTATGCGTTACTGCGATTCGACAGACTTAGCATAGCCGATAATCCTTCGGGCTAAACGGGGCTTCTCTGGCCGGATTGGCCTGAACTGTCACATATGTTCCAACGAATAAGACGGCATTGGCTTGCTTACATAACCGAACCTGTTCGGAGTACTTTGATATATTGTTTCCTATTGTCAAGGCCGAAACCGTAATTAGTAAACCCACCACTTTTTCAAAATATTGAGTGGGAGCGGGGAAGGCGACAGCCGACCCTACGGCCTCTACTATAGGTGCAAGCATGTGAGAGAAGGGTGACACCTCGAGCCACTTTGATTTCGGCCCCCTACGGATGGTGTTCACCCCTATCAAAATTCAAGGCTTGGTCTCCGAAAGTATAGGATTTTGGGTACTCGTTGAGTCACTGACCGACCCTACGGCGGCATACTCAGGGCGTACTTTGAGGTCTGATATAGTAGGTCACACTCATTATGGATATTTTTGAAATATCTGGGCTAAAAAAAGGAAGGTAATCAGTGATTAAGGTCCGGGATGTCTGATTCCCGTGAGATGTTTGATTCTCAAAGATTAATCACTGAGAGAGATTGTCTTAGTTTAACCATCACCTCTTTGACCTACCCTACGGCGGCACTGAGGTGCGAGGTTAAATCCTTGGAATGGTAGGATAGACTTCTTATAGTTTATTATTCCTAAAATAAATCTAGTAGTGAAAATTTTATTTTTGAATTTAACTTTCTGTCATTTTATTTACAACTAAATATCTAGATTACTAAACTGTTAGTAATACGACTTCATTAAAAATGTGGAAAGTAACAAGTACGTTGTAATTGTCAATAAATACAGTTAACTTTTCGGAAGAGATTTTTCTCTTGAGCCTTTAAAAACTTAAGTGACATAGTACATGTATGTCACGGGTGTATATCGAGGAGGTCCGGCGGCTTGAAACACCATCCACCTTGTGGTGCTTGGAGACACACGTTGGAAGACTTTGGCTTCTCAACTAGGCTCTCAACTTGTTCTTGACGTTTTTCACCATAAAAAGGTTGGTGATCTAACCCCCTCGTAGGTTAGATATATTTATTTATGTATTTTTGTTGACTAGATCTAGATCTTGTAGTTTCCACTACGTAATCGGGTGGATCTTTGATCCATTCGGCGATATTACATCCAACATATTATTGTATTAGAGTTTACTCAAAATGGGGGTTTACAACTTTTTGAATATAAATGTATAGTAGAGTTTACTCAAAACTGGGGTTTACAACTTTTTGTATATAAATATAGTAGAGTTTACTCAAAATGGTGGTTTACAACTTTTTGTAAATAATTGTATAGTAGAGTATACTCAAAACGGGGGTTTACAACTTTTTGTATATTATTGTATAAGAGTTTACTCAAAACAGGGGTTTACAACTTCTTGTATATAATTGTATTGTAGATTTTACTCAAAACGGTGGTTTACAACTTTTTGGATATAATTGTATAGTAGAGTTTACTCAAAACGGGGGTTTACAAATTTTTGTACAATAAAACAAGGGTTTACAACTTTTCGTATATAATTGTATATTAGAGTTTACTCAAAAGGGTGTTTACACCTTTTTGTATATTATTGTATTAGAGTTCATTCAAAATGGGGGTTTACCATTTTTTGTGTATAATTGTATTGTAAATTTTACTCAAAATGGGGGTTTACAACTTTTGTATATATTTGTATTGGAGAGTTCACTCAAAATGTGGGTTTACAACTTTTTGTATATTATTGTATTAGAGTTTACTCAAAATGGGGGTTTACAAGTTTTTCTACACAATTAAAGTAGAGTTCACTCAAAACGGAGGTTTACAACTTTTTGAATATAATTGTATAGTAGAGTTTACTCAAACGGGGGTTTACAACTTTTTGTATATTATTGTATTAGAGTTTACTCAAAACGGGGGTTAACAACTTTTTGTAAATAATTATAGTAGAATTCACTCAATACGGAGGTGTAGAACTTTTTGTTTAAAATTATAGTAGAGTTTTCTCAAAACGGGGGCTTGCAACTTTTTGTAAATAATTGTATAGTAGAGTTTACTCAAAACAGAGGTTTACAACTTTTTGTATATTATTGTTTTAGAGTTTACTCATAACGGGGGTTTACAACTTTTTGTACAATACAATTGGGGTTTACAACTTTTTGTATATAATTGTATAGTAGAGTTTACTCAAAAGAAGGATTACAACTTTTTGTATATTATTTTATTAGAGTTCACTCAAAACGGGGGTTTATAACTTTTTGTATATAATATAGTTGAGTTCACTCAAAACGGAGGTTTACAACTTTTTGTATATAATTGTATAGTAAAGTTTACTCAAAACGGGGGTTTACAACTTTTTTATATAATTGTATGGTAGAGTTTACTCAAAATGGAGGTTTACAACTTTTTGTATATGATTATATTAGAGTTTACTCAAAACGGGGGTTTACAACTTTTAGTATATAATTATAGTAGAGTTCACTCAAAACGTAGGTTTACAACTTTTTGTATATAATTATAGTAGAGTTTACTCAAAACGAGGGTTTACAACTTTTTATGAATAATTGTATAGTAGTGTTTACTCAAAACGGGGGTTTACAACTTTTTCTATAGTATTGTATAAGTGTTTACTCAAAACGGGGGTTTACAACTTTTTCTATAGTATTGTATAAGTGTTTACTCAAAACGGGGGTTTACAACTTTTTTTTATAGAATTGTATAGTAGAGTTTACTCAAAACAGGGGTTTATAACTTTTTGTATATAATTTTATTAGAGTTTACGCAAAACGGGGGTTTACAACTTTTTGTATATAATTATAGTAGTGTTCACTCAAAACGGAGGTTTACAACATTTTGTATATAATTATAGTAGGTTCCGTTTGTTTTGGCTGGAGTTTTTTTAGGAGTTTTTTTTACATCACATCACTAATCATTTCTTACAATTCTCCCACCAATCAAATCTTCAACTACAAATACAAAAAATATTAAATCATCTATCATCATTTCACTTTATCAACTTTATTACCTTTTTCACCATTATTTTATTTATTATTCTACTTTATTTCACCAATCATTTCATAATCTACACCAAAACGGGGGTTTACAACTTTTTGTATATAATTGTATAGTAGAGTTTACTCAAAATAGGGGTTTACAACTTTTTGTATATTATTATAGAGTTTACTTAATACGGGGTTTAACAAATTTTTGTATATTAAATAGTAGAGTTTACTCAAAAGGGGGTTTACAACTTGTTGTATATTATTGTATTAGAGTTCACACAAAACGGGGGTTTACAACTTTTTGTATATAATTATAGTAGAGTTCACTCAAAACAGAGGTTTACAACTTTTTGTAAATAATTGTATAGTAGAGTTTACTCAAAACAGGGGTTTACAACTTTTTGTATATAATTGTATAGTAGAGTTTACTCAAAATGGGGGTTTAAAACTTTTTGTATATTATTGTATTAGAGTTTACTCAAAATGGGGGTTTACAACTTTTTGTATATAATTATAGTAGAGTTCACTCAAAACAGGGGTTTACAACTTTTTGTATATAGTTATTGTAAAGTTTACTCAAAATGGGGGTTTACAACTTTTTGTAAATAATTGTATAGTAGAGTTTACTCAAAACGGGGGTTTACAACTCTATTTATATTATTGTATACTCAAAACGGGGGTTTAAAATTTTTGTATATAATTGTATTGTAGATTTTACTCAAAACAGGGGTTTACAACTTTTGTATATAATTGTTTAGTAGAGTTTACTCAAAATGGGGGTTTACAACATTTTGTATATAATTGTATTAGAGTTTACTCAAAACGGGGGTTTGCAACTATTTGTATATAATTATAGTAGAGTTCACTCAAAACGGTGGTTTTCAACTTTTTGTATATAATTATAGTAGAGTTTACTTAAAATGTGGGTTTACAACTTTTTGTAAATAATTGTATAGTAGAATTTACTCAAAACAGGGGTTTACAACTTTTTTATATTATTGTATAAGAGTTTATTCAAAATGGGTGTTTTCAACTTTTTGTATATAATTGTATAGTAGAGTTTACTCAAAACAGGGGGTTAACAAATTTTTGTATATAATTACAGTAGATTTTACTCAAAACGGGGGTTTACAACTTTTATTAAATAATTGTATAGTAGAGTTTACTCAAAATGGGGGTTTGCAACTTTTTGTATATTATTGTATTATAGTTTACTCAAAACATGAGTTTACAACTTTTTGAATATAATTGTATAGTAGAGTTTACTCAAAATGGGGATTTACGACTTTTTGTATATAAATATAGTAGAGTTTACTCAAAATGGTGGTTTACAACTTTTTGTAAATAATTGTATAGTAGCGTTTACTCAAAACGGAGGTTTACAACTTTTTGTATATTATTGTATAAGAGTTTACTCAAAACGGGGGTTTACAACTTTTTGTATATAATTGTATTGTAGATTTTACTCAAAACGGTGGTTTACAACTTTTTGGATATAATTGTATAGTAGAGTTTACTCAAAACGGGGGTTTATGAATTTTTGTACATTAAAACAAGGGTTTACAACTTTTCGTATATAATTGTATAGTAGAGTTTACTTAAAAGGGGGTTTACACCATTTTTGTATATTATTGTATTAGAGTTCATTCAAAACGGGGGTTTACCATTTTTTGTGTATAATTGTATTGTAAATTTTACTCAAAATAGGGGTTTACAACTTTTTCTATATAATTGTATTGTAGAGTTCACTCAAAATGTGGGTTTACAACTTTTTGTATATTATTGCATTAGAGTTTACTCAAAATGGGGGTTTACAAGTTTTTCTATACAATTATAGTAGAGTTCACTCAAAACGGAGGTTTACAACTTTTTGTATATAATTGTATAGTAGAGTTTACTCAAATGGGGGTTTACAACTTTTTGTATATTATTGTATTAGAGTTTACTCAAACGGGGGTTAACAAATTTTTGTTAATAATTATAGTAGAATTCACCCAAAACGGAGGTGTACAACTTTTTGTATATAATTATAGTAGAGTTTACACAAAACGGGGGCTTAAAACTTTTTGTAAATAATTGTATAGTAGAGTTTACTCAAAACGGGGGTTTACAAATTTTTGTATATTATTGTTTTAGAGTTTACTCAAAACGGGGGTTTACAACTTTTTGTACAATACAATTGGGGTTTACTACTTTCTATGTATAATTGTGTAGTAGAGTTACTCAAAAGAGGGATTACAAATTTTTGTATATTTTATTAGAATTCACTCAAAACGGGGGTTTACAACTTTTTGTATATAATTATAGTAGAGTTCACTCAAAACGGAGTTTTACAACTTTTTGTATATAATTGTATAGTAGAGTTTACTCAAAACGGGGGTTTAACTCAAAAATGAGGTTTACAACTTTTTTATATAATTGTATGGTAGAGTTTATTCAAAACGGGGGTTTACAAATTTTTGTATATAATTGTATTAGAGTTTACTCAAAACGGGGGTTTACAAATTTTTGTATATAATTGTATTAGAGTTTACTCAAAACGGGGGTTTGCAACTTTTAGTATATAATTATAGTAGAGTTCACTCAAAACGGAGGTTTACAACTTTTTGTATATAATTATAGTAGAGTTTACTCAAAACGAGGGTTTACAAATTTTTGTGAATAATTGTATAGTAGAGTTTACTCTAAATGGGGTTTACAACTTTTTATATATTATTGTATAAGTTTTTACTCAAAACGGGGTTTAAAATTTTTGTATATAATTTTATTGTAGATTTTTCACAAAACGGGGGTTTACAGCTTTTTTTTTATAGAATTGTATAGTAGAGTTTACTCAAAAAGGGGGTTTATAACTTTTTGTATATAATTTTATTAGAGTTTACACAAAACGGGGGTTTACAACTTTTTGTATATAATTATAGTAGAGTTCACTCAAAACGGAGGTTTACAATATTTTGTATACAATTATAGTAGAGTTTACTGAAAATGTGGGTTTACAACTTTTTGTAAATAATTTTATAGTAGTGTTTTCTCAATACGGGGGTATTCAATTTTTTTTATATTATTGTATAAGAGTTTACTCAAAACGGGGGTTTACAACTTTTTGTATATAATTGTATAGTAGAGTTTACTCAAAACATGGGTTTACAACTTTTTGTATATTATTGTATTAGAGTTTACTCAATACGGGGGTTAACAAATTTTTGTATATTACTATAGTAGAGTTTACTCAAAAGGAGGTTTACAACTTGTTGTATATTATTGTATTAGAGTTCACCCAAAATGGGGGTTTACAACTTTTTGTATATAATTATAGTAGAGTTCACTCAAAACGGAGGTTTACAACTTTTTGTATATAATTGTATAGTAGAGTTTACTCAAAACAGGGGTTTACAACTTTTTGTATATAATTGTATAGTAGAGTTTACACAAAACGGGGGTTTAAAACTTTTTGTATATTATTGTATTAGAGTTTACTCAAAATGGAGGTTTACAACTTTTTGTATATAATTATAGTAGAGTTCACTCAAAACAGAGGTTTACAACTTCTTGTATATAGTTATAGTAAAGTTTACTCAAAACGGGGGTTTACAACTTTTTGTAAATAATTGTATAGTAGTGTTTACTCCAAACGGGAGTTTACAACTCTATTTATATTATTGTATAAGAGTTTACTCAAAACGGGGGTTTAATATTTTTGTATATAATTGTATTGTAGATTTTACTCGAAACGGGGGTTTACAACTTTTGTATATAATTGTTTAGTAGAGTTTACAACATTTTGTATATAATTGTATTAGAGTTTACTGAAAATAGGGGTTTACAACTATTTGTATATAATTATAGTAGAGTTCACTCAAAACGGAGGTTTTCAACTTTTTGTATATAATTATAGTAGAGTTTACTCAAAACGTGTGTTTACAACTTTTCGTAAATAATTGTATAGTAGAGTTTACTCAAAACGGGGGTTTACAACTTTTTTATATTAATGTATAAGAGTTTACTCAAAATAGGGGTTTTCAACTTTTCGGATATAATTGTATAGTGGAGTTTACTCAAAACAGGGGGTTAACAATTTTTTGTATATAATTATAGTAGAGTTCACTCAAAACGGAGGTTTAAAACTTTTTTTATATAATTATAGCAGAGTTTACTCAAAACGGGGGCTTGCAACTTTTTGTACATAATTGTATTGTAGAGTTTACTCAAAACGGGGGTTTACAACTTTTTGTATGTTATTGTATTATAGTTTACTCAAAACGGGGGTTTACAACTTTTTGTATATATTTGTATCGTAGAGTTTACTCAAAACGGGGGTTTACAACTTTTTGTATATTATTGTATTAGAGTTCACTCAAAACGGGGGTTTACAACTTTTTGTATATAATTATAGTAGAGTTCACTCAAAACGGAGGTTTACAACTTTTTGTGTATAATTATAGTAGAGTTCACTCAAAACGGAGGTTTACAAATTTTTCTATATAATTATTGTAATGTTTACTCGAAATGGGGGTTTACAACTTTTTGTAAATAATTGTATAGTATAGTTTACTCAAAACGGGGGTTTACAACTTTTTGTATATAATTATAGTATAGTTCACTCAAAACGGAGGTTTACAACTATTTGTATATAATTGTATAGTATAGTTACTCAAAACGAGGGTTTACAACTTTTTGTATATTATTGTAGTACAGTTTACTCGAAACGGGGGTTTACAACTTTTTGTATATTATTGTAGTAGAGTTCACTCAAAATAGAGGTTTACAACTTTTTGTATATAGTTATAGTATAGTTTACTCAAAACGGGGGTTTATAACTTTTTGTAAATAATTGTATAATTGAGTTTACTCAGAACGTAGGTTTACAACTTTTTGTATATTATTGTTTTAGAGTTAACTCAAAAAGGGAGTTTACCACTTTTTGAATATAATTATATAGTAGAGTTTACTCAAAATGGGGGTTACAACTTTTTGTATATAATTATAGTAGAGTTACTCAAAATGGGGGTTTACAATTTTTTGTATATTATTGTATAAGAGTTTACTCAAAATGGGGGTTTACAACTTTTTGTACATAATTGTATAGTAGATTTTACTCAAAATGGGGGTTTACAAATTTTTGTATATAATTGTATATAGTACTGATTTACTCAAAAGCAGGGTTTAGAACTTTTTGTATATTATTGTATTAGAGTTTACTCAAAACGAGGGTTTACAAGTTTTTGTATATGATTATATTAGAGTTTACTCAAAACGGGAGTTTACAAATTTTTGTATATAATTGTATTAGAGTTTACTCATAACGTGGGTTTACAACTTTTTGTAAACGTGGGTTCACTCAAAATGGAGGTTTACAACTTTTTGTATATAATTATAGTAGAGTTTACTCAAAATAGGGGTTTACAACTTTTTGTAAATAATTGTATAGTAGAGTTTACTCAAAACGGGGGTTTAAAACTTTTTGTATATTATTGTATAAGAGTTTACTCAAAACGGGGGTTTAGAACTTTTTGTATATAATTGTAAAGTAGAGTTTACTCAAAACAGGGGTTTACAACTTTTAGTATATTATTGTATTAGAGTTTACTCAAAATGGGTGTTTACGAGTTTTTATATATAAATATAGTAGAGTTCACTCAAAATAGAGGTTTATAATGATGACGGTTAAAATACACCTATTTATATCATCAATTCTAACCTTAAATCGGAGTTAATTATATATATTTCATATTAAATCACGTGTTTATATTTATTATTTAATGATAAGTGATTATTAATGTGATAATTGGTATTTAGCTATTTTTTATTATAAAAGAGCAATTAATTGTGTGATAAATACTGATTTTGCAGATCATAAAAATCGGGAAGATAATTATCATGCAATCGAGAAATCTCAAGATAAAAGAGAAGAAAATCGGAGCATTGAAGAAAAGATTAATCAGATCAATTCAAAAGCATGGAGTGGGGAACAAGTCAGATAAAGCGGAGTGAAAACGCGTAACAAAGGAAGGCTCGGTCGACCGAGCCTAGCCATTCGGTCGACCGACGCATGTGGTTCGGTCACCCGAGCCTAATTTGATAAATGCATGTCAATCTTTTGGATTCTCCCTATGTCGGCTACAACTCCTATATAAACAGCAGCCACGATGCTGAAAAAGACACACCACTACAACATAGAACAATTTCTACAATTTGAGTTTTAAGTTTTAGTTTTCTTTTCTTTTCTTTATGTTCGTACATTGTGGATTCATTGGATTCTCCGGTTGGGGAGCGCATTAAAGAGTGGGAGTCACTCGTCTTCGAGGTATGACTATTCAATTATGCAATCTTTATTCGTAGATCTGATGTATTTTATTATGGAGTAGTTTTTTCTTGTATTGATTGCGTGATGTAGATTAATTTACGAACCATGTGTTTAGGTTAGAAACGTTAAGAAGTAATCATGATTTGTTCCAACACAGAACTGTGTTTGGTCGACCGAGACATGTCATTCGGTCGCCCGAGTGCTGTCGTTCGGTTGACCGAGCGCGGTAATGTGTAGGGCAATATTATGATCGGCTTCGACTACGTCAGATTCTCTGAATTGGAATTAAAACGAGTAATTAAACCTGATCAACTTAATTATTTGTCATCATAATTTAACATGAAACCCAAAAAGTGATTGTTACTTAGGATATAGATTGAATCGGCATCTAAGAAGTACGCCTTACCTTAGGAATGTTGCTTAGATGAGGTTACGGTTTATACCGGCATCCCTAGTTTCGTAATTGTGTCAGAAGTTATATGAGATGGAGGCATTAAAAAGCAAAGTCACGTAATGGAGGCACGATGATTTAGATGGCCTAATCGGAGCTAAATCTACCTTAGGGGATGACTCCCGTAGTCATAATAATTAATCTTTAACGTTTGTTTTATCTCGTTATCATCCTAATTCACATGGGGGGTTATGATCTACTAGCGTAATCAATAATATTTTTTTAGATAATATCAACCGTATTATCCGTGTTTTAGTAGTCTTTAGTCTGTCTTTGTGGGCTTTTGTGTCTTGTGGTTGTCACTATTTTATTTACTGCATTTAGTTGGTTATAGACCGCCCTTTCAATTTAGTTCTAATAGGATAAAATTGTGTTTTATTTGTGCCGAGTCTCTGTGGGATCGACCTCGACTCTATCTAGCTATACTATAATTGAACCTAGTTCTCTTGCTAGTGTGTTAGTAGGCATCGAGTTAATAATTTAACTTGACCTCCATCAAGTTTTTGGCGCCGTTGCCGGGGACTCGAGTCATTAAATTAAGATATAGCTTATTTTGTTAGAACTGGATTTGTGAATATTCTTTGAATAAGAGTCTGTATATTAAACAGTGTCGTAAAAAAAAAAGGGGGTTCGGTCGACCGAACCACAGTTCTCGGTCGACCGAGAGTTAGTTTTTTCTACGCTTTTACATTCGTATTAGTTTTACAAAGATGTGCTTTCATTTTATTTACGTTTTCTTTTCTCAAACTTATTACGAGTCTGTTTTAGTTTTATTTAGTTAGTTAAGGCCTAGCCTTTACTAGTGATTAATTGTTTTATTGTTGTTTATTATTTTATAGTACGCTACTCGGAAATCGAAGGAACCGCTTGAGCCTTATAATCCTGAAATAGAGAAATTTGCGAGGAGGAATAGGAAATTAGCTAGGGAACTGGCTAAACAAGGAGAAGAGGATCCAAATCTTGAGGAAAGCGAGCAAGGAGTGGAAGAAGGACATACAACCGAACATTCTGAACATTCCGAATCTGAAACAGAAATGGAAGGCAATCCAGTCAATCCAAACCAGGTACCTAATCCTGTTATTAATCATGTTATCAATAATGCCAATAATGTGAATTCAAATGCTAATAATGAGAACCAAGCCCTAGTTCAAGGAGCGAGGCGCACTTTGCAAAGTTATGCAACACCAACTATTGAACAATTCATTCCCGCTATCGTAGCACCGCAAGATGCTGCGGAAGTCTATCACCCTAGGCCTAATGTAATTCAAATGGTGACCAACTACTCTACTTTTCAAGGAATTCAGAAAGAGGATCCTGGTGTTCACGTGACGAATTTCTTGGAAATCGTTAGCACAGTGAAACCAGAATTAATCCCGGAGGGTAACATTCGTCTTAAGCTTTTCCCTTTCACTTTGAAAGATAAAGCTAAGCAATGGCTTCTTTCTTTAGAGGCTGGATCTATCACTACTTGGGAACAATTGTTGCAAAAATTCATGAATAAGTATTTTCCCTTGGGAAAAACCTTTAAGTTACGCCAAGACATCCTAGGATTTAAGCAACAACACTGGGAGAGTTTTGATCAAGCTGGGAGGCGTTTTAAGGAAGCTATGAGGAAGTGTCCTCATCATGACATCTCTCTTTGGCTTTTAATGCAAACCTTTTACCATGGATTGAGAGAGACAGAGAAAATTAGAGTAGACGCCTCCAGCAATGGAGCGTTTGTTCTTTTATCTCCTGAGGAGGCACAAGGGAAGATGGAGCAAATAGCGATGAATAGCCAATGGGGAGGCAATGACATAGCTACTGTGAAGATGGCCGCTGACATATTTGATGATAGTGCATCTACCAAAATCTTAGAACAACTTTTTGTTATCAACAATAAGGTAGATGGGATGCAAGAGAGGATGACAAGAGTAGAGAAAGGGGTTGGAATCGAGGTAGCACCTCAAAGTGAGAATGCTGGTACTGAAGAAGCCAATTATATCGGGGGAGGGTACAGGCCTAATCATAACCATCCTGGATTCCGATATAGTGACATTAATGGAGGAGAAAGGCTTAAACCGCCTACCACTTATGTACCACAGCAAACTAAAACTTTTGGTTGGGAAGCTGCGATAGAAAAACTGAGTAATGTCGTCACTGACAATATGGGACAACTTTCAAAATCTATGGCTGATTTAGCCACTAACTTTAGCCAGTATTGTCAGAAGACCGATGCTAAGGTGACCAACCAAGAGGCTCTAGTCCAAAATCTCACTCACCAAATAGGACAACTAGCTGAGCAAGTCTCAACTAGACCTCCTGGAGGGTTGCCAAGCAACACTGAGAAGAACCCTAAGGATTTGAATGCGATCATGACAAGAAGTGGAAAAGAGGTAACTCCACCATCGTTGCAAGAGAAAGAGAAAGTCACAAAGAATAAGGATGGTGAGCCAAGCAATGAGACTAATACTTCCGAGACTTTACCTAAGCAAAGAACGTATAAAGAACCTGTTGGCCCTAGAGTTGAACATTACGATAACAAGTATCCAATTTTCACTGATGTCGATCCTTCAACTCTACCTTATCCTCCACCAAAGCCAAAGCCTAAGTTTGATAATAAGAGGTATAAGAAGTTCGTGGATATGTTTAGTAAGTTACAAATCAATATACCCCTAGTTGAAGCACTAGCTGAAATGCCTGAGTACACCAAGTTTTTAAAAGATGCCGTCTCAACTAAAAGGAAACTTCTAGATTTAGAGACCATATGCCTTAATGAGGAGTGCTCATCCATTCTTCAACATAAGTTACCCCCAAAATGCAAAGATCCGGGAAGCTTTCTCATTCCCTGCACCATAGGTAACGTATGTCTAAACAAAGCTTTGTGTGATCTAGGAGCTAGCGTGAACCTGATTCCACTATCTATTTTTTGGAAGCTAGGCATGAAAGATCTTAAGAAGACCTCAATCACACTGCAATTAGCTAACCGTTCTGTCAAGGAACCGTGTGGAGTGGTTGAGGATGTGCTAGTAAGAGTTGAAAAGTTTGTATTCCCTATCGACTTTGTGGTCTTGGATATGGAAGCTAACTACAAAGTGCCCTTGATATTAGGAAGACCTTTCATGGCCACTAGTAGAACGCTAATTGATGTTTACAAAGGCAAATTAGTATTAAGAGTGAATGAAGAGAGGGTTGCATTCAATGTCTTCGACACTATGAAGCAACCTGATGATGGAGAGGATGCATGTTTCATGTTAGATTCCATTGATAGGATCGTTCAAGAATTTCAACAACATGAAAGTATAAAGGATTTCTTGGATGCTGTCTTAGAAGAAGAAGATGAAGTCAAGTATGTGAGTAGTGAGGAGGAGAAGATGATATGGCCAGGATGTAGTAGAGGGACCCCTAGGCCTGTAGAGGAAGTAAGTGCCACGGAGATTGAAAGATTCTATCATAGACCAACGTGGCATAAGTACTTCGAACTCAAACTCACTAGTCAAAAGTTGAAGACCTCTTTGGAAGACCCTCCCACAAATTTGACTTTAAAACCTCTTCCGGCAAATTTGAAGTACGTATTTCTTCAAGATGAGACCTTGCCACTAATTATATCTTCATCCTTGATGGACTTACAAGAGGAAAAACTAATGAGAGTCTTGAGAGAGTACCGCGGAGCATTTGGATGGACCATAGCTGACGTTAAGGGCATTAGTCCTAGCGTATGTATGCACAAAATCTCCGTGGACCCCTGAAAGAAAGCATTGCACAACCTCGAGGCGTTTAACCCCACAATTAAAGGGCGTGGTTAGGGATGAAGTTATAAAAATGCTAGAAATGGGAATTATATTTCCAATTCTTTGAAAGCGAATGGGTAAGCCCTATCCATGTAGTTCCCAAAAAGGGAGGATTGACGGTGCAAGCCAATGAGTTGAATGAGTTAATTCCTGTGAGGCTAATCACCGGTCATCGAGTATGCATAGACTTTAGGAAACTAAATGATGCGACTCGTAAGGACCACTTTCCTCTTCCCTTCATCGATCAAATGCTCGAGAGACTGAGCGGGCATGCTTTCTATTGTTTTCTTGACGGATATTCGGGATACTATCAAATCCACATCTCGCCCGAAGATCGTGAGAAAACAACGTTTACATGCCCATATGGGACATTTGCATATAATCGAATGCCATTTGGATTGTGTAACGCCCCCGCGACATTTCAACGATGTATGATGTCATTATTTGCGGATATGGTGGAAGATTTCTTGGAAATATTTATGGATGATTTCTCAGTATTTGGAGACGATTTCGATTCATGTCTCGCACATCTAGCACGAGTGTTGAAGAGATGTGAGGAGACGAATCTTGTGCTTAACTGGGAGAAATGTCACTTGATGGTTACGGAAGGTATAGTATTAGGCCACCGCATATCAAAGAACGGAATAGAGGTGGATAGAGCCAAAGTTGAGGTAATCGAGAAATTACCCCCACCTACCAATCTTAAAACTTTGCGAGGTTTTTTAGGCCACGCCGGATTTTATCGTAGGTTTATCAAGGACTTTTCCCTAATCTCTAGACCTCTTACCGAATTATTGGCCAAGGATGTGCCATTCGTGTTTTCTAATGAGTGCATAAAAGCCTTCAATGAAATAAAAAGTAGGTGACATCGCACCCGTTCGTCGCACTGCATTGGGAACTTCCGTTTTAAGCGATGTGCGATGCAAGTGATCGATCTTTGTTGGCGCCGCTTTGGGTCAAAGGAAAGATAAGATCTTGAGACCTATCTATTATGCAAGTCGGACTATGAACGCTGCCCAAAGAAACTACTCAACAACGGAGAAGGAGCTTTTGGCGTTATCTTTGCTTTTGACAAGTTTAGATCGTACTTAGTGGGATCTAAAGTCACCGTGGTGGACCGACCATGCAGCTCTTAAGTATCTCCTAGCAAAGCAAGATTCAAAGCCTAGATTGTTGAGATGGATTCTACTGCTGCAAGAATTTGACATAGAAATCCGAGATAAGAAAGGAAGTGAGAACGTGGTGGCCGATCATCTATCGCGCTTACAATTATAGGATGGTGAGGAGTTACCTGAGATAGGAGAATCTTTTCCTGATGAACAAATTTTCTCCATCACCACCATCGGGGGACATGATGATTGTGTTGCAGTTTCTTCGTGAATAGAGGTTGTGAAGGAGAAAAAGCAACCATGGTTTAGTTTGTTTGTTAATTATCTATCCGCAAAGTACTTACCACCAAATCTCACTGTCCAAGAAAGGAAAAAATTCTTTAAAGATCTTAGACACTATTATTGGGATGAGCCTTATTTGTTTAAGCTAGGATCTGATAATGTTTTTCGAAGGTGTGTGCCAGAAGAAGAGTATAATAATATCCTGAAGCATTGTCATTCTTATGAAGTTGGAGGACACTACGGGGGAGATAAAACTGCGGCTAAGGTCCTCCAATGCGGTTTTTATTGGCCGACATTGTTTAAGGATGCACACCAATATGCAAAAGCATGTCATGCTTGCCAAATGACAGGAAATATTTCACGGAGGAATGAGATGCCACTTAAGAGCATATTAGAAGTAGAACTTTTTGACGTTTGGGGAATAGATTTCGTTGGACCCTTCACTTCATCATTATCTAACCGATATATCTTAGTTCTTTGTTGATTATGTATCCAAATGGGTTGAGGCCATTGCTTCCCCTACTAACGATGCTAGGATTGTGGTTAGATTCTTGAAAAAGAATATTTTTACAAGGTTTGGGACGCCTAGGGCGATTATAAGCGACAATGGTAGTCATTTTTGTAATAAACCTTTTGAAAGGCTGATGATTAAGTATGGGGTTCGACATAAGCTAGCAACCGCATATCACCCCCAGACTAGTGGACAGGTAGAAGTTACCAATCGAGAGATAAAGCGTATCCTGGAGAAAACTGTCAACACGACTAGGAAGGATTGGTCGTTACGTTTAGACGACGCTTTATGGGCTTATAGGACTGCATATAAAACCTCGATTGGAATGTCACCGTATAGGATTTTTTTGGAAAGGCATGTCATCTACCTGTGGAACTGGAGCACCGGGCCATGTGGGCAACAAGGATGTTAAATTTTGATGAGACATTGGCCGGTGAGAAGAGGATGTTAGAATTAACTCGCTTGGAGGAGTTTCGTTTAGAGGCATACGAGAATGCCAAGATTTTCAAGGAGCGCACGAAGAAGTTCCATGACAAAAAAATTCTGGAGAGAACCTTTCAAGAGGGTGATCTGGTTCTCTTGTACAATTTCGCGCTTAAGACTCTTCCCGGGTAAGTTGAAATCAAGATGGTGTGGCCCATTTCAAGTACAACAAGTCTTTCCTTCTGGAGCGGTGGAGCTATTGAATTTTAAAGACGGTTCTAGATTTGTGGTCAATGGACATCGTGTGAAGCATTATCAAGGGCTTCCGCCTGATGCTGAGGAGGAGGTTTTGTACCTCGATGACCCTGTCTATGAATAAACCATCTTGAACTAAGTCGAGCTAGCGACTATAAATTTAGAACTACTACCTATAACTATCTTTTTCGTTTTTCTTTTTAATAAAGTAGCATGCGCCTGTCACGGTTTTTTCATCTCGCCATGTTCCGAGTCTATGTTCGGAATAAACGAGGTTTTTTCCTTGATATCCGTCATGTGAGTTTTTATTTAGGTTTAAATCCCTTTTGGTCTTGTCCATGGCAGTATAAAGTACAGTGGATTAAACTGTTTTTAGATATCTATATCTAATTACTGCCACATTATTTTATAACTTCCATAGACATGGTATTTGACGATTTCGTGGAGCTTGTTTGTTTGTACAGGATGTGTCTATCTCTCCACGTTGTGCCGATGATTACTCCGATATTGTTCCATTACTTGGGAGCCGTTCCCAGAGCTAAGTCTTTCATCTTGAACTCTTATTTATTTTTGTCATTGAGGACAATGCCATGTTTAAGTGGGGGGCAAGGGACTTAGCTAAATGTTGAAAATATATGTTGAAAAAGCCAAGGGGAACGGAATACTGAGACAATATTGAGCCAAATTTAAAATTTTATGGATAAATGCCAAGTTGTTTAACTCATACCCTTAAACTTGTGAAGCTCTTATTGATTGGAAAGGAACCAATTTGCGTAAGTACGTGGTCATATTATACTTTTGCGATAAATTGTTAGTAAACTTAAGGATATTCATGCCAACAATTGCAAGTAGTTAGGCATTGTTCAGCTACTCAACATGTGAATCGCTTAGTACCGCATGCGTTGTAATTGAAAGAAGTATGTGTACATTGCGTAGATAATTGGTTATGAGGACCTAATGTCGATATTTGTCGACTGATGTATTCTGATCTTCTAGCCAACAAAAGCAGAGTAATAAGCTTGAGACGTACCTGTGTTTGATAATATTAAAACACTGGGCTTGTAGTGAGTTACCAAAGTAGCCCCGTGCTTGTGGTAATATTAGATGCTATGTTTAATCTAAGATAGGGAGATACTCTACGAAAGTTTTCTTCCTTGAGATTAGTAGTATTCGAAAAATATGCAAAATTGAAAATTTTCGAATTTTTAGAGGCTTTGAGTAGTACTCGGTCTCCAAGTCCAAAAACCCTTTAGATACGCTCTTGCTTATTATTCTAGTGCTTTGACCATTGCGAGGCATAAGAGGTATGAATGCTGATGTTGGTGAATTTTGATATGAAGTCTGCATAAGCTCTAATCTTGCTACATTTATATAAAACCAATGCACATGCACACAATCACTTCGATTCATAGCAAGTAGTGAATAATGTTTATCTTATGAGCATGACTGGTATGAGTTGACTCGAGTTTCTTGTGTAAGTATGAGTTGACCAAGGAAAATGTGTCTTGGGAAATGACTTATTAATGCTTTGTTCGGGACGAAGCAAAGTTTAAGTGGGGGGCATTTTGATGACGGTTAAAATACACCTATTTATGTCATCAATTCTAACCTTAAATCGGAGTTAATTATATATATTTCATATTAAATCACGTGTTTATATTTATTATTTAATGATAAGTGATTATTAATGTGATAATTGGTAATTAGCTATTTTTTATTATAAAAGAGCAATTAATTGTGTGATAAATACTGATTTTGCAGATCATAACAAATCGGGAAGATAATTATCACGCAATCAAGAAATCTCAAGATAAAAGAGAAGAAAATCGGAGCATTGAAGAAAAGATTAATCAGATCAATTCAAAAGCATGGAGTGGGGAACAAGTCAGATAAAGCGGAGTGAAAACACGTAACAAGGGAAGGCTCGGTCGACCGAGCCTAGCCATTCGGTCGACCGAGCGTGTAGGTTCGGTCACCCGAGCCTAATTTGATAAATGCATGTCAATCTTCTGGATTCTCCCTATGTCGGCTACAACTCCTATATAAACAGCAGCCACGATGATGAAAAAGACACACCACTACAACACAGAACAATTTCTACAATTTGAGTTTTAAGTTTTAGTTTTCTTTTCTTTTCTTTATGTTCGTACATTGTGGATTCATTGGATTCTCCGGTTGGGGAGCGCATTAAAGAGTGGGAGTCACTCTCGTCTTCGAGGGTATGACTATTCAATTATGCAATCTTTATTCGTAGATCTGATGTATTTTATTATTGAGTAGTTTTTTCTTGTATTGATTGCGTGATGTAGATTAATTTACGAACCATGTGTTTAGGTTAGAAATGTTAAGAAGTAATCATGATTTGTTCCAACACAGAACTGTGTTCGGTCGACCGAGACATGTCATTCGGTCGCCCGAGTGCTGTCGTTCGGTTGACCGAGCGCGGTAATGTGTAGGGCAATATTATGATCGGCTTCGACTACGTCAGATTCTCTGAATTGGAATTAAAATGAGTAATTAAACCTAATCAACTTAATTATTTGTCATCATAATTTAACATGAAACCCAAAAAGTGATTGTTACTTAGGATATAGATTGAATCGGCATCTAAGAAGTACGCCTTACCCTAGGAATGTTGCTTAGATGAGGTTACGGTTTATACCGGCATCCCTAGTTTCATAATTGTGTCAGAAGTTATATGAGATGGAGACATTAAAAAGCGAAGTCACGTAATGGAGGCACGATGATTTAGATGGCCTAATCGGAGCTAAATCTACCTTAGGGGATGACTCCCGTAGTCATAATAATTAATCTTTAACATTTTTTTATCTCGTTATCATCCTAATTCACATGAGGGGGTTATGATCTACTAGCGTAATCAATACTATTTGTTTAGATAATATCAACCGTATTATCCGTGTTTTAATAGTCTTTAGTCTGTCTTTGTGGGCTTTTGTGTTTTGTGGTTGTCACTATTTTATTTACTGCATTTAGTTGGTCATAGACCGCCCTTTCAATTTAGTTCTAATAGGATAAAGTTGTGTTTTATTTGTGCCGAGCCTCTGTGGGATCGACCTCGACTATATCTAGCTATACTACAATTGAACCTAGTTCTCTTGCTAGTGTGTTAGTAGGCATCGAGTTAATAATTTAACTTGACCTCCATCAATAACTTTTTGTATATAATTGTAAAGTAGAGTTTACTCAAAACGGGGGTTTACAACTTTTTGTATATAATTGTATAGTAGAGTTACTCAAAACGGGGGTTTACAACTTTTTGTATATTATTGTATTAGAGTTTACACAAAAAGGAGGTTAACAACTTTTTGTATATAATTATAATAGAGTTCACTCTAAACGGGGATTCACAACTTTTTGTATATAATTATAGTATAGCTCACTCAAAACGGGGGTTTACAACTTTTTGTATATAATTGTATAGTAGAGTTACTCAAAACGGGGGTTTACAACTTTTTGTATATTATTGTAGTAGAGTTAACTCAAAACGGGGGTTTACAACTTTTTGTATATTATTGTAGTAGAGTTCACTCAAAAAAGAGGTTTACAACTTTTTGTATATAATTATAGTATAGTTTACTCAAAACGGGGGTTTATAACTTTTTGTAAATATGTATAGTTGAGTTTACTCAAAACGTAGGTTTACAACTTTTTATATATTATTGTATTAGAGTTAACTCAAAACGGGAGTTTACAACTTTTTGAATATAATTGTATAGTAGAGTTTACTCAAAATGGGGGTTACAACTTTTTGTATATAATTATAGTAGAGTTTACTCAAAATGGGGGTTTACAACTTTTTGTATATTATTGTATAAGAGTTTACTCAAAATGGGGGTTTACAACTTTTTGTATATAATTGTATAGTAGATTTTACTCAAAATAGGGGTTTAAAATTTTTGTATATAATTGTATAGTACAGTTTACTCAAAATAGGGGTTTACAACTTTTTGTATATTATTGTATTAGAGTTTACTCAAAACGAGGGTTTACAAGTTTTTGTATATAATTATATTAGAGTTTACTCAAAACGGGAGTTTTCAAATTCTTGTATATAATTGTATTAGAGTTTACTCAAAACATGGGTTTACAACTTTTTGTAAATAGTTATAGTAGAGTTCACTCAAAATGGTGGTTTACAACTTTTTGTATATAATTATAGTAGAGTTTACTCAAAATAGGGGTTTACAACTTTTTGTAAATAATTGTATAGTAGAGTTTACTCAAAACGGGGGTTTAAAACTTTTTGTATATTATTGTATTAGAGTTTACTCAAAACGGGGATTTACAACTTTTTGTATATAATTGTATTGTTGATTTTATTCAAAACGGGGGTTTACAACTTTTTGTATATAATTGTAAAGTAGAGTTTACTCAAAACAGGGGTTTACAACTTTTTGTATATTATTGCAGTAGAGTTCACTCAAAATAGAGGTTTACAACTTTTTGTATATAATTGTAAAGTAGAGTTTACTCAAAACGGGGGTTTACAACTTTTTGTATATAATTGTATAGCAGAGTTTACTCAAAACGGGGGTTTACAACTTTTTGTATATTATTGTATTAGAGTTAACACAAAACGGAGGTTAACAACTTTTTGTATATAATTATATTAGAGTTCACTCTAAACGGGGATTTACAACTTTTTGTATATAATTATAGTATAGTTCACTCAAAACGGGGGTTTACAACTTTTTGTATATAATTGTATAGTAGAGTTACTCAAAACGGGGGTTTACAACTTTTTGTATATTATTGTAGTAGAGTTAACTCAAAACGGGGGTTTACAACTTTTTGTATATTATTGTAGTAGAGTTCACTCAAAAAAGAGGTTTACAACATTTTGTATATAATTATAGTATAGTTTACTCAAAACGGGGGTTTATAACTTTTTGTAAATAATTGTATAGTTGAGTTTACTCAAAACGTGGGTTTACAACTTTTTGTATATTATTGTATTAGAGTTAACTCAAAACGAGAGTTTACAACTTTTTGAATATAATTGTATAGTAGAGTTTACTCAAAATGGGGTTTACAACTTTTTGTATATAATTATAGTAGAGTTTACTTAAAATGGGGGTTTACAACTTTTTGTATATTATTGTATAAGAGTTTACTCAAAACGGGGGTTTACAACTTTTTGTATATAATTGTATAGTAGATTTTACTCAAAATGGGGGTTTACAAATTTTTGTATATAATTGTATAGTAGAGTTTACTCAAAACAGGGGTTTACAACTTTTTGTATATTATTGTATTAGAGTTTACTCAAAATGAGGGTTTACAAGTTTTTGTATATAATTATAGTAGATTTCACTCAAAACGGAGGTTTACAACTTTTTGTATATAATTGTATAGTAGATTTTACTCAAAACGGGGGTATACAACTTTTTGTATATTATTATAGCAGAGTTTACTCAAAACGGAGGTTTACAACTTTTTGTATATAATTATAGTAGAGTTTACTCAAAACGGGGGTTTAAAACTTTTTGTAATTAATTGTATATTAGAGTTTACTCAAAATGAGGGTTTACAACTTTTTGTATATTATTGTATTAGAGTTTACTCAAAACGGGGGTTTACAACTTTTTGCATATTATTGTAATAGAGTGTACTCAAAATGTGGGGTTTACCACTTTTTGTATATTATTGTAGTAGAGTTCTCTCAAAACGGAGGTTTACAACTTTTTGTATATAATTCTAGTAGAGTTTACTCAAAACGGGGGTTTACAACTTTTTGTAAATAATTATATAGTAGAGTTTACTCAAAACGGGGGTTTACAAATTTTTGTATATTATTGTATTAGAGGTTACTCAAAACGGGGTTTACAACTTTTTGTATATAATTGTATAGTAGAGTTTACTCAAAATGTGGGTTTACAACTTTTTGTACCATAAAATGTGAGTTTACCACTTTTTTGTATATAATTGTATAGTATAGTTACTCAAATGGGGGTATACAACTTTTGTATATTATTATAGTATAGAGTTTACTCAGAATAGGGGTTTACAACTTTTTGTATATAATTGTATTGTAGATTTTACTCAAAAAGAGGGTTTACAACTTTTTGTATATAATTGTATAGTAGATTTTACTCAAAAAGGGGTTTACAACTTTTTGTATATTATTGTATTAGAGTTTACACAAAACGGGGGTTAACAACTTTTTGTGTATAATTATATTAGAGTTCACTCTAAATGGGGGTTTACAACTTTTTGTATATAATTATAGTAGAGTTCACTCAAAACGGAGGTTTACAACTTTTTGTATATAATTGTATAGTAGAGTTTACTCAAAACGGGGGTTTATAACTTTATGTATATTATTGTAGTGGAGTTCACTCAAAACGGAGGTTTACAACTTTTTGTATATAATTATAGTAGAGTTTACTCAAAAAAAGGGTTTACAACTTTTTGTAAACAATTGTATAGTAGAGTTTACTCAAAATAGGGGTTTACAACTTTTTCTATATAATTGTATAGTCTGTTTACTCAAAATGGGGGTTTACAACTTTTTGTATATAATTATAGTAGAGTTTACTCAAAACAGGGAGTTTACTCAAAACAGGGAGTTTACTCAAAATGGGGGTTTACAACTTTTTGTATGTAATTGTATAGTAGATATTACTCAAAACGGGGGTTTACAACTTTTTGTATATAATTGTATAGTAGAGTTTACTCAAAATAGGGGTTTACAACTTTTTGTATATTATTGTATTAGAGTTTACTCAAAACGGAGGTTTACAAGTTTTTGTATATAATTATAGTAGAGTTCAGTCAAAACGGAGGTTTACAACATTTTGTATATAATTGTATAGTAGAGTTTACTCAAAACGGGGTTTACAACTTTTTGTATATTGTTGTAATAGAGTTTACTCAAAATGGGGGTTTACAACTTTTTGTATATAATTATAGTAGAGTTCACTCAAAATGGAGGTTTACAAATTTTTGTATATATATATAGTAGAGTTTACTCAAAACTGGGGTTTACAGCTTTTTGTATATAATTGTATAGTAGAATTTACTCAAAACGGGGGTTTACTAATTTTTATATATAATTGTATAGTAGAGTAACTCAAAACCGGGGTTTAAACTTTTTGTATATAATTGTAATGTAGATTTACTCAAAACGGGGGTTTACAACATTTTGTATATGATTGTATAGTAGAGTTTACTCAAAACAGGGTTTTAGAACTTTTTGTATATTATTTTATTAGAATTTACTCAAAACAGGTGTTTACAAGTTTTTTTTATATAATTATAGTAGAGTTCACTAAAAATGGAGGTTTACAACTTTTTTTTATATAATTGTATAGTAGAGTTTACTCAAAATGGGGGTTTACAACTTTTTGTATATAATTGTATAATAGAGTTTACTCAAAATGGGGGTTTACAACTTTTTGTATATTATTGTATTAGAGTTACACAAAACGGGGGTTACCAACTTTTGTATATAATTATAGTAGAGTTTACTCAAAACGGAGGTTTACAACTTTTTGTATATAATTATAGTAGAGTTTACTCAAACGGGGGTTTACAATTGTAAATAATTGTATAGTAGAGTAACTCAAATTGGAGGTTTACCACTTTTTCTATTATTGTATTAGAGTTTACTCAAAACAGGGGTTTACAACTTTTTGTATGTAATTGTATAGAAGAGTTAACTCAAAATAGGGGTTTACAACTTTTTGTATATAATTTTATAGTAGAGTTTACTCAAAACGGGGGTTTACAACTTTTTGTATATTATTGTATTAGAGTTTACTCAAAACAGGGGTTTACAACTTTTTGTATATAATTGTATAGTAGTGTTTACTTAAAACGGGGGTTTACAACTTTTTATATATAATTGAATAGTGAAGATTACTCAAATGGGGGTATACAACTTTTTATATATTATTGTATTATAGTTTACTCAAAACGGGGGTTTACAACTTTTTGTATATAATTGTATAGTAGAGTTTACTCAAAATGGGGGTTTACAACTTTTTGTATATTATTGTATTAGAGTTACACAAAACGGGGGTTACCAACTTTTGTATATAATTATAGTAGAGTTTACTCAAAACGGAGGTTTACAACTTTTTGTATATAAATATAGTAGAGTTTACTCAAAACGGGGGTTTACAATTGTAAATAATTGTATAGTAGAGTAACTCAAATTGGAGGTTTACCACTTTTTGTATTATTGTATTAGAGTTTAGTTAAAATAGAGGTTTACAACTTTTTGTATATAATTGTATAGTAGAGTTTAGTCAAAACGGGGGTTTACAACTTTTGTATATTATTGTATAGTAGAGTTTACTCAAAGCAGGGTTTACAACTTTTTGTATATTATTGTATAGAGAGTTTACTTAAAACAGGGGTTTACAACTTTTTGTATATAATTGTATAGTAGAGTTTACTCAAAACGGGGGTTTACAACTTTTTGTATATAATTGAATAGTGAAGATTACACAAATAGGGGTATACAACTCTTTATATATTATTGTATTATAGTTTACTCAAAACGGGGGTTTACAACTTTTTGTATATAATTGTATTGTAGATTTTACTCAATACGGGGGTTTACAACTTTTTCTATATAATTGTATAGTAGAGTTTACTCAAAATGGGAGTTTACAACTTTTTGCATATTATTGTATTAGAGTTTACTCAAAACCGGGTTTACAAGTTTTTCTGAATAATTATAGTAGAGTTCATTCAAAATAGAGGTCTACAACTTTTTGTATATATTTGTATAGTAGAGTTTACTCAAAACGGGGGTTACAACTTTTTCAATATAATTGTATAGTAGAGTTTACTCAAAACAGGGGTTTACAACTTTTTGTATATTATTGCATTAGTGTTTACTCATAACGGGGGTTAACAACTTTTTGAATATAATTATAGTAGAGTTCACTCAAAACGGAGGTGTACAACTTTTTGTATATAATTGTAGTAGAGTTTACTCAAAAAGGGGGCTTACAACTTTTTGTAAATAATTGTATAGTAGAGTCTACTCAAAATGGGGGTTTACAACTTTTTGTATATTATTGTATTAGAGTTTACTCAAAATGGGGGTTTACAACTTTTTGTTCAATAAAATGGGGGTCTACAACTTTTTGTTTATAATTGTATAGTAGAGTTTACTCAGTTGGGGGGATTACAACTTTTTGTATATAATTGTATAGTAGAGTTTACTCAAAACGGGGGTTTACAACTTTTCATATATTATTGTATTAGAGTTTACTCAAAATGGGGGTTTACAACTTTTTGTATATAATTATAGTAGAGTTCACTCAAAACGGAGGTGTACAAGTTTTTGTATATAATTGTAGTGAGTTACTCAAAACGGGGGCTTACAACTTTTTGTAAATAATTGTATAGTAGAGTCTACTCAAAATAGGGGTTTATAAATTTTTGTATATTATTGTATTAGAGTTTACTCAAAACAGGGGTTTTTTCAACTTTTTGTTCAATAAAATAGAGGTCTACAACTTTTTGTATATAATTGTATAGTAGAGTTTACTCAATTTGGGGGATTACAACTTTTTGTATATAATTGTATAGTAGAGTTTACTCAAAACGGGGGTTTACAACTTTTCATATATTGTTGTATTAGAGTTTACTCAAAATGGGGGTTTACAACTTTTTGTATATAATTATAGTAGAGTTCACTCAAAACGGAGGTTTACAACTTTTTGTATCTAATTTTATAGTAGAGTTTACTCAAAACGGGGTTTACAACTTTATGTATATAATTGTGTAGTAGAGTTCACTCAAAACGGGGGTTTAGCACTTTTTGTGTATTATTGTATTAGAGTTTACTCAAAATAGGGGTTTACAACTTTTTGTATATAATTATAGTACAGTTCACTCAAAACAGAGGTTTATAATTTTTGTATATAATAATTGTAATGTTTACTCGAAATGGGGGTTTACAACTTTTTGTAAATAATTGTATAGTATAGTGATAGCAAACTGATTGTAAGATCAAGATCAAAGCTTCGACTTTTATTGATTCAGCAATTGATTAAAGCTTAGCTTATCTGAATCCAAGCTAGGGTTTTTCGATCGATTGTATAAACGTGGACTATTTGGAAATAAAGCGAAAGTAACAACAATAATCAATCTCGATTATTGTCTCGTGATAATCCTATCTCGGAAAACCACCCAACTATTCTATCTCGAGAATAATTGAAAGAAACTCCAATCTCGAAAAGTTTCTTGATTTAAAAACTAAGGTTTAATCTCCAAAATAATCTGAATAATATGTTCAAAGTCGACAACTATAAATAGCAAAATAGAAACCTAATTCCTAAAGAAAGAAGGCGCCATTTTATCGGTTGGGCTGAATATTAACCTCCTAATTAAATAAAAGGCCTAATTAAAAATAGCATAATTAAAAGTCCATAAAACATTCTAAATTTATGAAGCATAGGCGCCCCACACTTGGGCTTCAACTCATCAAGCCCAATCAACAACAAATAGGCTTAAAGTAGTTGGATCATCAATCCTCAAAGCCTCATTCTCCTTTCCAACATCTTGGACCGACTTTGCATAAGCTTCTCGAGCCTTCTTCTCTTGAAAACGTGTGATAGGGCCATCTCGAACAATAATAGGATCCTTGGGCTTGTGAATGCATGGCTGATCATCTTGGATTGCATCATTCCCTCCCGGTTCGGAAGGATCTGACCTCAGATCATAATGAGGACCATCAAACGGGGACAAGTCCTTAACGTTGATTGTTGAAGACATTGTCCAATCCGGTGGCAAATCTATATGACATAAGCGTTGTCATTCACCTTCGTAGCACTTGAAATGGTCCATCACCTCGGTAATTCAGCTTGCTCTTCCGGTGATGTGGAAAGCGCTCTCGCTGCGTAAGTATAGCCATACCCAATCTCCCGGTTTGAAGATCATTTCTCTGCGCCCTTTATTTGCCTGCTTGAGATACCGCTCCGTAGCTTTTTCAACCTCCAAACGAGCTTTAGTATGCAATTCATGAACAAGTGCAGCTTTGTCTTCCGCATCCAAGCTCACGTGTGTACCTGTAGGAAGAGGAACAAACTCGAAAGGAGCAGAGGGTAAAAAACCATAAACAACTTCAAACGGTGCAGCCTTAGTAGCTGAGTGAGGAGCACGATTATAAGCAAATTCAACAAATGGAAGACACGTTTCCCACGTCCTAAGGTTCTTACCCACCACAGTTCTAAGTAACTGACCCAAAGTACGGTTGGTAACCTCTGCTTGACCATCGGTTTGTGGGTGAAAAGAAGTGGAATATAACAAGGATGTACCTAGTTTCTTCCATAACACTCTCCAAAAGTGGCTAATAAACTTGGTATCTCGGTCACTAACTATGGATCTAGGCACACCATGCAAACGTACTATTTCCTTAAAGAACAAGTCAGCAATAGCAGAAGCATCATTAGTCTTATTACATGCAATGAAATGTGCCATCTTAGACATTCTATCAACAACCACAAAAATCGAATCATGACCATTCCTAGTTCGTGGCAAACCTAAGACAAAGTCCATGGAAAGATCAGTCCAAGGTGAAGTGGGAATAGGAAGTGGTGTGTATAACCCATGTGGTTGTGACCTAGCCTTAGCATGCTTGCAAACTAAACACGAAGAACAATATTTAACCACATCAGATTTCATCTTAGGCCAATAAAAATGTTGCTTAAGCATGTCTAAGGTCTTATCTACTCCAAAATGTCCCATCAAACCTCCCCCATGAGTCTCCTTAACAAACAACTCACGCATAGAACAACGAGGGACACATAACTTAGCATTCTTGTAAAGGAATCCATCGAAAATAGAATATTCAGGTTGATCACGAGAAGGACACGCAGCAAATATTTTCCCAAAATCAACGTCATGTTCATACATATGCTTAATAGATTCAAATCCTAACAACTTGGTTTGCATAGAAGTGATAAAAGAATAACGCCTAGATAAGGCATCAGCAACTATGTTATCCTTACCCTTCTTATACTTAATCACATAAGGAAATGACTCTATAAACTCAACCCATCTTATATGACGCTTATTCAGTTTCCCTTGCCCTTTTAAGTACTTGATAGACTCGTGATCAGTGTGGATGGTGAATTCACGTGGCCTTAGATAATGCTGCCATGTTTGTAAACAACGAACCAACGCATACAACTCTTTATCATACGTAGAATAATTAAGTGCAGCCCCTTTAAGTTTCTCACTAAAGTACGCAACAGGCCTACTTTCTTGTATTAAAACACCACCAATCCCCACACCCGATGCATCACATTCAAGTTGGAACATCTTATTAAAATCAGGTAATGCAAGTATTGGTGCAGAAATAAGCATAGATTTAAGAGTTTCAAAAGCTTCCCTGTGACGTTGTTCCCACACAAATGGTGCATTCTTTTTGACGAGCTCATTGAGGGGAGCTGCAATGGAGCTGAATCCCTTCACAAAACGTCTATAGAAGCTTGCAAGGCCATGGAAACTACGTACTTGTGCAGCCGTGGAAGGTTCAGGCCACTCTTGTATCGCCTTGATCTTTTCTTGGTCCACTTCCACACCTTTAGCACTAATAACAAAGCCAAGAAAGACAACACTCTCCAAACAAAAATTACACTTTTTGAGATTAGCATATAATTCGTGTTCTCTAAGTGTATGCAAAACAGCCTTCAAATGTTCAACATGATCATCAAATGTAGTGCTATAAATAAGTATATCATCGAAGTACACAACTACAAACCGATTTATAAATTCCCTAAGGACCTCATTCATAAGTCTCATAAACGTGGAAGGTGCATTAGTTAAACCAAATGGCATTACAAGCCACTCATACAAGCCAAAAGTGGTTTTAAAAGCTGTTTTCCACTCATCACCCTCCCGAATACGTACTTGATAGTAGCCACTCTTCAAATCAATTTTAGTAAAGAAACGACTACCATGTAAATTATCAAGCATATCATCTAGTCTAGGGATAGGATATCGATACTTTACCGTTATTTGATTGATGGCGCGACAATCTGTGCACATACGCCATTCTCCCGTCTTCTTGGGGACTACAATGACTGGAACTGCACAAGGGCTCATGGACTCGTGAATCTTTCCCTTTTCTAACAGCTCCTCAACTTGCTTTTGTATCTCCATGATCTCCGTGGGGTTGGCTCTATAGGCTGGCCGGTTTGGTAGCACTGAACCGGGTATAAAGTCGATTTGATGCTCCACTCCTCTTATTGGTGGCAGCCCCTTGGGTTCCTCCTCCGGAAAGACATCCTTGAATTCCTGCAAAACAGAATAAATCGCACTAGGGAGAGAATTGGTTAAATCGGATATAGAAAGTAAACAAGGGGTAGAAGGAGTCGAATTTTTAAGTACAAGAATATAAATTGGATTTCCAGCCCTACGGCCTTTATCATTAAATTCGATTGACCTTACTAGTGTGTGAGGTGGCGTGCTTACCTTGTTTATTAACTAGGAGGAGCAGATTCAGCCTTATCTACCTTAGCTACAACCCCTTCCTTACCCACGGCTTTATTAGCATTTTGTGATGCTTGGTGGCGCAACGGAAAGCCATCATCTTAAGTTGTTCATCATGCGCTTCCTTAGGGTCATTGGGTGCAAAACAATGGTCTTGCCTTTATAAGGCGGTGAAGTATCGGTTTAAGTAGCCATCATAAGAAACACGTCTATCAAATTGCCACGGACGACCTAAAAGTAGGTGTGTGACGTGCATAGGAAGAACATCACAAAGGACCTCATCATGAAATTTACCAATCTAAAAATTAATGAGTGCTTGTGATGTGACGCGTGTTTCTCCTTCATAACTCAACCATTGTAGTTGATAGGGTTTGGGGTGTGGTAATGTGGGAATACGCAAAGTCTCAACAAGTAACGTACTAACCACATTAGTGCAACTACCCGAATCAATAATCAAGTTACAAGTTCTACCCCCAATACCACACGTGGATTGAAAAATGTTATCACGCTGCATATTGTCATCAATTTTAGTTTGTGCAGCCAATACACGTTGTAAAACACCACATACACCCGAACCATAAGAAGAAGTAGCACTAACATGCAGTAAATTATCATCATCGCTATCACTATGTGCGCTATTATCATCCTTGTCGGAGTCCGATTCAAAGTCATGAGGTTCTAACTCAACACCAACAGCCCTTAAAACACGCTTATTAGGACAATCACGAGCATAATGACCTCTACCACGACACCTAAAACAAGCCATATCACGTGCACGTTCAACACTAGGAGTACCCTTTTCACGCATGTCTTTCGTTTTAGCATCAGAATAAGGATAATTCAATTTACGTGGTTTAAAATCATCTTTAGGACGTGTATTAGGCTGATTGGAAACATTAGAAGACGAAGATGTAGTACCTCGTCCAAAAGAAGAATAAGTAGAGCGAGTGTTACCATAAGAAGCTTTATATGCAGCCCGTTCAGCCAAGCGCTTTTGCACCATGATTGCACCTTGTAGAAGCTCGGCTTTGGTGCGATAATTCTGTAATTCGACGTGGCAAGCAATATCGGGTCGAAGGCCATATTGGAAACGCTGCATTGTCGCTTCGTCATCCTCTTCTACATTGGCTTTAAGCAGAGTGAGGCGCAAATCTTCATCAAACTCCTCTACGGTGCGATTTCCTTGACGTAACGTTTGTAACTTGCGGAGCTGATCCCTATAGTAATGAGTAGGTACCCATTGTTGCTTCATAATCTCTTTGAGCACCGCCCATGAAGTGATCTCACCATCACGTCTTCTTCGACGTTGGGCCTGGAGTTGGTCCCACCAATGCATGGCCGTATCGGTAAACTCCATCGTCGCAAGTTGTACTGTTTAGCATCACTAAAATTTGTGCAAGAGAAAACTTGAGAAACTTTCATCTCCCAAGCTAAATACCTGTCCGGATCAGCCTTACCATCAAACGGTGGAATTTTGTATTTCACATTACGTGAATCGTCATGTGGGGGAATTTGGACAGCCCCAGTATCGTTGGGAATGAGAGCCCGACCTGCATCAACAACACGGTTAGGTTGGGGGGATTTACCTCGGTTGGCCGTTGACGTATTTCGAGTGTAAGTGCATGGATGGCATTCAGAACGTCCTGATGTTTACGTTCATATTCAGCATGTATGGCGACGTTGGGGAGTCGTCAATTTTGTCGACATTTGAGCATTTGCTTGAGCGATTGCTCGTGTCAATTTTGTCAGACATTTGAGCATTTGCTTGAGCCAGTGCTCGTTCAATTTTGTCAGACATTTGAGCATTTGCTTGAGCCAGTTCTCGTTCAAGTTCATCAGCAATATCTTGCCGCGTGGTTTCGATTGCCTGAGCAAGTTTGTCGTCGTAAGCTTTCCGGAGTAGTTTATCATCAGCCATAGCGTGAGGCTTATGGTGACTTAACTCGCGTTCACTCGTGTTTAACTCACAAAGAGAAAAAAATATCTATATTTCCCGCCAAATTTCGTGGAAAATGAGGCAAAAATTTTCCTGGTAAAATCAAATTTTGTTCCAGGACTCCTGACACCGTACTAGTCACGAAAACACAAAAAATTTCTTTTTTTTTTTTTTTTTTGAAAGCGAACGTGAAGCTCGTGTGGTGTGTGTAGAGACAATCAAATTTTACGGAAGTGCTTTGTCAAGATTGATCGAGTACTACTCTTTTCGATCGAAAATCAAGAATCCGGTTTCCTTAAATTCTTGATAATTCTTGAGGTTCTTGATTCGGGTTTTGGAGTGTCGATCAAGAACGAGGAAGATACCAGTATTGATTAAATCTCGTAATTTTGTGCTTCGTTCTGCTCTCCTTTTTTTTCTCTTCTTTTTTTTTGTTTTGTAAAAGAGTCGGCCTTACAATAAATTAAAGACTTTACAGCAAATCAAGACGTAAATGATGAACAGAAATATTGATTAATTGAAATCGAGCTAGTCCAAAAAAAAACCTGAATCCGGATGCGATAATATGCAGCACATAACAGGAATAATTCTGTCCGGATGCGATGAAAAATCAAACGCAAGCGATGAGCGTGTAACGCAAAGACAAATTTCCAAAGAAGCCGTCCGAGAACAAATTAGGGTTCTTGGATTGCAAGAACGTCTAGGGTTACGAAAAGAGCAGCAGAAAATCGAGAGTAGTGCAGCAGACGTTTGAAGCTTTAATCCCTTAATCTCTGATACCACTTGATAGCAAACTGATTGTAGGATCTAGATCAAAGCTTCGACTTTTATTGATTCAGCAATTGACTAAAGCTTATACGAATTCGAGCTAGGGTTTTTCGATCTGATTGTATAAAACGTGGACTATTTGGAAATAAAACGAAAATAACAACAATAATCAATCTTCGATTATTGCCTCGTGATAATCCTCGTAGTATCATCTTGGATTGCATCATATAGTTTACTCAAAACGGGGGTTTACAACTTTTTGTATATAATTGTAGTATAGTTCACTCAAAACAGAGGTTTACAACTTTTTGTATATAATTGTATAGTAGAGTTACACAAAACGGGGGTTTACAACTTTTTGTATATTATTGTAGTAGAGTTTACTCAAAACGGGGGTTTACAACTTTTTGTATATTATTGTAGTAGAGTTCACTCAAAACAGAGGTTTAAAACTTTTTGTATATAATTATAGTATAGTTTACTCAAAACGGGGGTTTATAACTTTTTGTAAATAATGGAAAAAGTTGAGTTTACTCAAAACGTAGGTTTACAACTTTTTGTATATTATTGTATTAGAGTTAACTCAAAACGGGAGTTTACAACTTTTTGAATATAATTGTATAGTAGAGTTTACTCAAAATGGGGGTTACAACTTTTTGTATATAATTATAGTAGAGTTTGCTCAAAATGGGGGTTTACAACTTTTTGTATATTGTTGTAAAAGAGTTTACTCAAAATGGGGGTTTACAACTTTGTGTATATAATTGTATAGTAGATTTTACTCAAAATGGGGGTTTACAAATTTTTGTATATAATTGTATAGTACAGTTTACTCAAAACAGGGGTTTACAACTTTTTGTATATTATTGTATTAGAGTTTACTCAAAACGAGGGTTTACAAGTTTTTGTATATAATTGTATTAGAGTTTACTCAAAATGGGAGTTTACAAATTTTTGTATATAATTGTATTAGAGTTTACTCAAAACGTGGGTTTACAACTTTTTGTAAATAGTTATAGTAGAGTTCACTCAAAATGGAGGTTTACAACTTTTTGTATATAATTATAGTAGAGTTTACTCAAAATAAGGGTTTACAACTTTTTATAAATAATTGTATAGTAAAGTTTACTCAAAACGGGGGTTTAAAACTTTTTGTATATTATTGTATAAGAGTTTACTCAAAACGGGGGTTTACAACTTTTTGTATATAATTGTATTGTAGATTTTACTCAAAACGGGGGTTTACAACTTTTTGTATATAATTGTAAAGTAGAGTTTACTCAAAACAAGGGTTTACAACTTTTTGTATATTATTGTATTAGAGTTTACTCAAAACGGGTGTTTACGAGTTTTTATATATAATTATAGTAGAGTTCACTCAAAATAGAGGTTTACAACTTTTTGTATATAATTGTAAAGTAGAGTTTACTCAAAACGGGAGTTTACAACTTTTTGTATATAATTGTATAGTAGAGTTTACTCAAAACGGGGGTTTACAACTTTTTGTATATTATTGTATTAGAGTTTACACAAAACGGAGGTTAACAACTTTTTGTATATAATTATATTTGAGTTCACTCTAAACGGGGATTTACAACTTTTTGTATATAATTATAGTATAGTTAACTCAAAATGGGAGTTTACAACTTTTCGTATATAATTGTATAGTAGAGTTACTCAAAACGGGGGTTTACAACTTTTTGTATATTATTGTAGTAGAGTTTACTCAAAACGGGCGTTTACAACTTTTTGTATATTATTGTAGTAGAGTTCACTCAAAACAGAGGTTTACAAATTTTTGTATTTAATTATAGTATAATTTACTCAAAACGGGGGTTTATAACTTTTTGTAAATAATTGTATAGTTGAGTTTACTCAAAACGTGGGTTTAAAACTTTTTGTATATTATTGTATTAGAGTTAACTCAAAACGGGAGTTTACAACTTTTTGAATATAATTGTATAGTAGAGTTTACTCAAAATGGGGTTTACAACTTTTTGTATATAATTATAGTAGAGTTTACTTAAAATGGGGGTTTACAACTTTTTGTATATTATTGTATAAGAGTTTACTCAAAACGGGGGTGTACAACTTTTTGTATATAATTGTATACAAATTTTTGTATATAATTGTATAGTAGAGTTTACTCAAAACAGGGGTTTACAACTTTTTGTATATTATTGTATTAGAGTTTACTCAAAATGAGGGTTTACAAGTTTTTGTATATAATTATAGTAGATTTCACTCAAAACGGAGTTTACAACTTTTTGTATATAATTGTATAGTAGAGTTTACACAAAATGGGGGTATACAACTTTTTGTATATTATTGTAGTAGAGTTTACTCAAAACGGAGGTTTACAACTTTTTGTATATAATTATTGTAGAGTTTACTCAAAATGGGGGTTTAAAACTTTTTGTAATTAATTGTATAGTAGAGTTTACTCAAAACGAGGGTTTACAACTTTTTGTATATTATTGTATTAGAGTTTACTCAAAACAGAGGTTTACAACTTTTTGCATATTATTGTAATAGAGTTTACTCAAAATGGGGGTTTAACACTTTTTGTATATTATTGTAGTAGAGTTCTCTCAAAACTCAGGTTTACAACTTTTTGTATATAATTCTAGTAGAGTTTACTCAAAACGGGGGTTTACAACTTTTTGTAAATAATTGTATAGTAGAGTTTACTCAAAACGGGGGTTTACAAATTTTTGTATATTATTGTATTAGAGGTTACTCAAAACGGGGGTTTACAACTTTTTGTATATAATTGTATAGTAGAGTTTACTCAAAACATGGGTTTACAACTTTTTGTACCATAAAACGTGAGTTTACCACTTTTTTGTATATAATTGTATAGTAGAGTTTACTCAAATGGGGGTATACAAATTTTGTATGTTATTGTATTAGAGTTTACTCAGAATAGGGGTTTACAACTTTTTGTATATAATTGTATTATAGATTTTACTCTAAAAGGGGGTTTACAACTTTTTGTATATAATTGTATAGTAGATTTTACTCAAAATGGGGGTTTACAACTCTTTGTATATTATTGTATTAGAGTTTACACAAAATAGGGGTTAACAACTTTTTGTGTATAATTATATTAGAGTTCACTCTAAATGGGGGTTTACAACTTTTTGTATATAATTATAGTATAGTTCACTCAAAACGGAGGTTTACAACTTTTTGTATATAATTGTATAGTAAAGTTTACTCAAAACGGGGGTTTATAACTTTATGTATATTATTGTAGAAGAGTTCACTCAAAACGGAGGTTTACAACTTTTTGTATATAATTATAGTAGAGTTTACTCAAAAAAAGGGTTTACAACTTTTTGTAAAAAATTGTATAGTAGAGTTTACTCAAAACGGGGGTTTACAACTTTTTCTATATAATTGTATAGTCTATTTACTCAAAATGGGGGTTTACAACTTTTTATATATAATTATAGTAGAGTTTACTCAAAACAGGGAGTTTACTCAAAACGGGGGTTTACAACTTTTTGTATATAATTGTATAGTAGATATTACTCAAAACGGGGGTTTACAACTTTTTGTATATAATTGTATAGTAGAGTTTACTCAAAATAGGGGTTTACAACTTTTTGTATATTATTGTATTAGAGCTTACTCAAAATGGGGGTTTACAAGTTTTTGTATATAATTATAGTAGAGTTCAGTCAAAACGGAGGTTTACAACTTTTTGTATATAATTGTATAGTAGAGTTTACTCAAAACGGGGTTCACAACTTTTTGTATATAATTGTATAGTAGAGTTTACACAAAACGGGGGTTTACAACTTTTTGTATATTGTTGTAATAGAGTTTACTCAAAATGGGGGTTTACAACTTTTTGTATATAATTATAGTAGAGTTCACTCAAAATGGAGGTTTACAACTTTTTATATATATATATAGTAGAGTCTACTCAAAACTGGGGTTTACAACTTTTTGTATATAATTGTATAGTAGAATTTACTCAAAACGGGGGTTTACTAATTTTTATATATAATTGTATAGTAGAGTAACTCAAAACCGGGGTTTAAACTTTTTGTATATAATTGTATTGTAGATTTTACTCAAAACGGGGGTTTACAACATTTTGTGTATGATTGTATAGTAGAGTTTACTCAAAACAGGGTTTTAGAACTTTTTATATATTATTTTATTAGAATTTACTCAAAACAGGGGTTTACAAGTTTTTTTATATAATTATAGTAGAGTTCACTAAAAATGGAGGTTTACAACTTTTTTTATATAATTGTATAGTAGAGTTTACTCAAAATGGGGGTTTACAACTTTTTGTATATAATTGTATAGTAGAGTTTACTCAAAATGGGGGTTTACAACTTTTTGTATATTATTGTATTAGAGTTACACAAAACGGGGGTTACCAACTTTTGTATATAATTATAGTAGAGTTCACTCAAAACGGAGGTTTACAACTTTTTGTATATAATTATAGTAGAGTTTACTCAAAACGGGGGTTTACAATTGTAAATAATTGTATAGTAGAGTAACTCAAATTGAAGGTTTACCACTTTTTGTATTATTGTATTAGAGTTTACTCAAAACAGGGGATTACAACTTTTTGTATGTAATTGTATAGAAGAGTTAACTCAAAATAGGGGTTTACAACTTTTTGTAAATAATTGTATAGTAGAGTTTACTCAAAACGGGGGTTTAAAACTTTTTGTATATTATTGTATAAGAGTTTACTCAAAATAGGGGTTTACAACTTTTCGTATATAATTGTATTGTAGAGTTTACTCAAAACGGGGGTTTACAACTTTTTGTATATAATTGTATAGTAGAGTTTACTCAAAACGGGGGTTTACAACTTTTTGTATATTATTGTATTAGAGTTTACACAAAACGGAGGTTAACATCTTTTTGTATATTATTATATTTGAGTTCACTCTAAACGGGGATTTACAAGATTTTGTATATAATTATAGTATAGTTCACTCAAAACGGGGGTTTACAACTTTTTGTATATAATTGTATAGTAGAGTTACTCAAAACGGGGGTTTACAACTTTTTGTATATTATTGTAGTAGAGTTTACTCAAAACGGGGTTTACAACTTTTTGTATATTATTGTAGTAGAGTTCACTCAAAACAGAGGTTTACAAATTTTTGTATATAATTATAGTATAGTTTACTCAAAACGGGGGTTTATAACTTTTTGTAAATAATTGTATAGTTGAGTTTACTCAAAACGTGGGTTTACAACTTTTTGTATATTATTGTATTAGAGTTAACTCAAAACGGGATTTTACAACTTTTTGAATATAATTGTATTGTAGAGTTTACTCAAAATGGGGTTTACAACTTTTTGTATATAATAATAGTAGAGTTTACCTAAAATGGGGGTTTACAACTTTTTGTATATTATTGTATAAGAGTTTACTCAAAACGGGGGTTTACAACTTTTTGTATATAATTGTATAGTAGATTTTACTCAAAATGGGGGTTTACAAATTTTTGTATATAATTGTATAGTAGTATATAATTGTATAGTAGAGTTTACTCAAAATAGGGGTTTACAACTTTTTGTATATTATTGTATTAGAGTTTACTCAAAACGAGGGTTTACAAGTTTTTGTATATAATTATAGTAGATTTCACTCAAAACGGAGGTTTACAACTTTTTGTATATAATTGTATAGTAGAGTTTACTCAAAACGGGGGTATACAACTTTTTGTATATTATTGTAGTAGAGTTTACTCAAAACGGAGGTTTACAACTTTTTGTATATAATTATAGTAGAGTTTACTCAAAACGGGGTTAAAACTTTTTGTAATTAATTGTATAGTAGAGTTTACTCAAAACGTAGGGGTTTACTTTTTTATATAATTGTATAGTAGAGTTTACTCAAAACGAGGGTTTACAACTTTGTATATTATTGTATAGTTTAGAGAGTTACTCAAAACGGGGGGTTTACAACTTTTTGTATATTATTGTAGTAGAGTTTACTCAAAACGGGGGTTTACAACTTTTTGTATATTATTGTATAGTACAGTTTACTCAAAACGGGGGTTTACAACTTTTGTATATAATTGTAGTAGAGTTTACTCAAAACAGGGGTTTACAAACTTTTTGTATATAATTGTAGTAGAGTTTACTCAAAACGGGGGTTTACAAATTTTTTATATTATTGTATTAGAGTTTACTCAAAACGGGGTTTACAACTTTTTGTATATAATTATAGTAGAGTTTACTCAAATGGGGGTTTACAACTTTTGTACCATATTGTAAAAGTGAGTTTTACTCAAAATTGGTTTACAACTTTTTTGTATATAATTGTATAGTAGAGTTTACTCAAAATGGGGTATACAACTTTTTGTATATATTATTGTATAGTAGAGTTTACTCAAAATGGGGTTTACAACTTTTTGTATATAATTGTATAGTAGATTTTACTCAAAAAGGGTTTACAACTTTTTTACAATTTTTGTATATAATTGTATAGTAGAGTTTACTCAAAACGGGGTTTACAACTTTTGTATATTATTGTATTAGAGTTTACTCAAAACGGGGGTTTACAACTTTTTGTATATAATTGTATAGTAGAGTTCACTCAAAATGGGGGTTTACAACTTTTTGTATATAATTATAGTAGAGTTCACTCAAAACGGAGGTTTACAACTTTTTGTATATAATTGTATAGTAGAGTTTACTCAAAACGGGGGTTTATAACTTTTGTATATTATTGTAGTAGAGTTCACTCAAAACGGAGGTTTACAACTTTTTGTATATAATTATAGTAGAGTTTACTCAAAAAGGGGTTTACAACTTTTTGTAAACAATTGTATAGTAGAGTTTACTCAAAACGGGGGTTTACAACTTTTTGTATATAATTGTATAGTAGAGTTTACTCAAAATGGGGGTTTACAACTTTTTGTATATAATTGTATAGTTTACTAAAATAGAGTTTACAACTCAAAATAGTAGAGTTTACTCAAAACGGGGTTTTACAAGTTTGTATATTATTGTATAAGAGTTTACTCAAAATGGGGGTTTACAACTTTTTGTATATAAGTGTATTGTAGATTTTACTCAAAATGGGGGTTTACAACTTTTTGTATATAATTACTATAGTAGAGTTTACTCAAATCAGGGGTATACAACTTTTTGTATATATTATTGTATTGGAGTTTACTCAAAACGGGGGTTTACAAGTTTTTGTATATAATTATAGTAGAGTTTACTCAAAACGGAGGTTTACAACTTTTTGTATATAATTGTATAGTAGAGTTTACTCAAAACAGGGGTTTACAACTTTTTGTATATAATTGTATAGTAGAGTTTACTCAAAACGGGGTTTACAACTTTTTGTATATTATTGTATTAGAGTTTACTCAAAACGGGGGTTTACAACTTTTTGTATATAATTTATAGTAGAGTTTACTCAAAATAGAGGTTTACAACTTTTTGTATATAATTATAGTAGAGTTTACTCAAAACGGGGTTTACAACTTTTTTGTATATAATTGTATAGTAGAGTTTACTCAAAACGGGGTTTACAACTTTTTATATTATTATTGTATAAGTTTACTCAAAACGAGGGTTTACAACTTTTTGTATATAATTGTATTGTAGATTTTACTCAAAACGGGGTTTACAAACTTTTGTATATAATTGTATAGTAGAGTTTACTCAAAAGGGGTTTATAACTTTTGTATATAGTAGAGTTTACTCAAAAAAGGGGTTTACAACTTTTTGTATATATTTTATAGTAGAGTTTACTCAAAACGGGGGTTTACAACTTTTTGTATATAATTATAGTAGAGTTTACTCAAAACGGAGGTTTACAACTTTTTTGTATATAATTGTATAGTAGAGTTTACTCAAAAATGGGGGTTTACAACTTTTGTATATATAATTGTATAGTATATAATTTACTCAAAACGGGGTTTACAATTTTTTTGTATATTATTGTATAGTAGAGTTTACTCAAAACGGGGGTTTACAACTTTTTGTATATAATTGTATAGTAGAGTTTACTCAAAACGGGGTTTACAACTTTTTGTATATTATTATAGTAGAGTTTACTCTCAAAACGGGGTTTACAACTTTTTTTGTATATAATTGTATAGTAGAGTTTACTCAAATGGGGGTTTACAACTTTTTGTATATTATTTGTATTAGAGTTACTCAAAACGGGGGTTTACAACTTTTTGTATTTTTGTATATAATTTATAGTAGAGTTTACTCAAAATTGGAGGTTTTACAACTTTTTGTATATAATTATAGTAAAGTTTACTCAATAAGGGGTTTACAACTCTCAGTATATAATTGTATAGTAGAGTTTACTCAAAACGGGGGTTTAAAACTTTTTGTATATGTATAGAAGAGTTTACTCAAAACGGGGTTTTCAACTTTTTGTATATAATTGTATAGTAGAGTTTACTCAAAACGGAGGTTTACAACTTTTTGTATATAATTATAGTAGAGTTTACTCAAAACGGGGTTTACAACTTTTTGTATATAATTGTATAGTAGAGTTTACTCAAAACGGGGGTTTACAACTTTTTGTATATTATTGTATTTAGAGTTTACTCAAAACGGGGTTTACAACTTTTTGTATATAATTGTATAGTAGAGTTTACTCAAAACGGGGTTTACAACTTTTGTATATAATTGTATAGTAGAGTTTACTCAAAATGGGGTTTACAACTTTTTGTATATAATTGTAGTTTTCAAAAGAGTTTACTCAAATCAAAACGGGGGTTTACAACTTTTTGTATATAATTATAGTAGAGTTTACTCAAAACGGGGGTTTACAACTTTTTGTATATAATTATAGTAGTAGAGTTTACTCAAAACGGGGTTTACAACTTTTTTTGTATATAATTGTATAGTAGAGTTTACTCAAAACGGGGTTTACACTTTTTTTTTGTATATTATTGTATTAGAGTTTACTCAAAATGGGGTTTACAACTTTTTGTATATAATTGTATAGTAGAGTTTACTCAAAGAGGGGGGTTTAACTTTTTGTATATAATTGTAATAGAGTTTACTCAAAACGGGGGTTTACAACTTTTTGTATATTAATTGTATAGTAGTTTACTCAAAACGGGGTTTACAACTTTTTGTATATAATTTATAGTAGAGTTTACTCAAAACGGGGGGTTTACAACTTTTTGTATATAATTGTATAGTAGAGTTTACTCAAAACGGGGTTTACAACTTTTTGTATATAATTTATTATATTTACTCAAAGAGTTTACAACTTTTCAAATTGTAGGGAGTTTACTTTACAACTTTTGTATATAATTGTATAGTAGAGTTTACTCAAAACGGGGGTTTACAACTTTTTTGTATAATTGTATAGTAGAGTTTACTCAAAATGAGGGTTTACAACTTTTTTTTTGTATATTATTGTATTAGAGTTTACTCAAAACAGGGGTTTACACTTTTTTTTTGTATATATTTATAGTAGAGTTTACTCAAAACGGGGTTTACAACTTTTTGTATATAATTGTATAGTAGAGTTTACTCAAAACGAGGGGTTTACAACTTTTTGTATATAATTGTATAGTATAGTTTACTCAAAACGGGGTTTACACTTTTTTTGTATATAATTTATAGTAGAGTTTACTCAAAACGGAGGTTTACAACTTTTTGTATATAATTGTATATAAGTTTGTATAATGCGGGGGTTTACAACTTTTTGTATAAATTGTATAGTAGAGTTTACTCAAAACGGGGGTTTACAACTTTTGTATATTATTGTAGTAGAGTTTACTCAAAACGGGGTTTACAACTTTTTTGTATATTATTGTAGTATAGTAGAGTTTACTCAAAATGAGAGGTTTACAACTTTTTTTGTATATAATTATAGTATAGTTTACTCAAAACGGGGTTTACAACTTTTTTTTGTATATATGTATAGTAGAGTTTACTCAAAACGGGGTTTACAACTTTTTATATATTATTGTATAGTAGAGTTTACTCAAAACAGGGGTTTACAACTTTTTGTATATAATTGTATAGTAGAGTTTACTCAAAATGGGGGTTTACAACAACTTTTTATATAATTATATATAATTTATAGTAGAGTTTACTCAAAATGGGGTTTACAACTTTTTGTATATTATTGTATAAGAGTTTACTCAAAACGGGGGTTTACAACTTTTTGTATATAATTGTATAGTAGAGTTTACTCAAAATAGGGGTTTACAAATTTTTTGTATATAATTGTATAGTAGAGTTTACTCAAAACGGGGGTTTACAACTTTTTGTATATATTATTGTAGAGTTTACTCAAAAGAGTTTACAACTCAAAACGAGTAGAGTTTACTCAACGGGGGTTTACAACTTTGTATATAATTGTATATAGTTCACTCAAAACGGGGGTTTACAACTTTTGTATATAATTGTATAGTAGAGTTTACTCAAAACGGGGGTTTACAACTTTTTGTATATAATTGTATTAGAGTTTACTCAAAACGGGGGTTTACAACTTTTTGTATATAATTATAGTAGAGTTTACTCAAAATGGTGGTTTACAACTTTTTGTATATAATTATAGTAGAGTTTACTCAAAACGGGGTTTACAACTTTTTGTATATAATTGTATAGTAGAGTTTACTCAAAAAACGGGGGTTTAAAACTTTTGTATATAATTGTATAGTAGAGTTTACTCAAAACGGGGTTTACAACTTTTTGTATATAATTGTATTGTAGATTTTACTCAAAACGGGGTTTTACAACTTTTTGTATATAATTGTATAGTAGAGTTTACTCAAAACGGGGGTTTACAACTTTTTGTATATTATTATAGTAGAGTTTACTCAAAATAGAGGTTTACAACTTTTTGTATATAATTGTATAGTAGAGTTTACTCAAAACGGGGTTTACAACTTTTTGTATATAATTGTATAGTAGAGTTTACTCAAAACGGGGGTTTACAACTTTTTGTATATTATTGTTTTAAAACGGGGGTTTACAACATTTTGTAAATAATTGTATAGTAGAGTTTACTCAAAACGGGGGTTTAACTCTTTTTGTATATAATTATTGTAGAGTTTACTCAAAATGGGGGTTTACAACTTTTTGTATATAATTGTATTGTAGATTTTACTCAAAACGGGGGTTTACAACTTTTTGTATATAATTGTATAGTAGAGTTTACTCAAAACGGGGGTTTACAACTTTTTGTATATTATTATAGTAGAGTTTACTCAAAACGGGGTTTACAACTTTTTGTATATATATTGTAGTAGAGTTCACTCAAAACGGGCGTTTACAACTTTTGTATATAATTGTATAGTAGAGTTTACTCAAAACGGGGGGTTTACACTTTTTTTTGTATATAATTTTAGAAGAGTGTACTCAAAACGGGGGTTTACAATTTTTTGTATATAATTGTATAGTAGAGTTTACTCAAAACGGGGGTTTACAACTTTTTGTATATTATTGTATTAGAGTTTACTCAAAATGGGGTTTACAACTTTTTACAACTTTTTCAAATATAACTTTTTGTATAATTGTATAGAGTTTACTCAAAATGGGGTTTACAACTTTTTTTGTATATAATTATAGTAGAGTTTACTCAAAATGGGGGTTTACAACTTTTTGTATATATTGTATAGTAGAGTTTACTCAAAACGGGGGTTTACAACTTTTTGTATATTATTGTATAGAGTTTACTCAAAACGGGGTTTACAACTTTTGTATATAATTGTACAACTTTTGTATATAATTGTATAGTGATTTTACTCAAAGCGGGGGTTTACAACTTTTTGTATATAATTGTATAGTAGAGTTTACTCAAACCGGGGGTTTACAACTTTTTGTATATTATTGTATAGTAGAGTTTACTCAAAATGAGGGTTTACAACTTTTTTTTGTATATAATTTATAGTAGTTTACTCAAAACGGGGTTTACAACTTTTTTGTTTTTTTGTATATAATTGTATAGTAGAGTTTACTCAAAACGGGGTTTACAACTTTTTTTGTATATTATTATAGTAGAGTTTACTCAAAACGGGGTTTACAACTTTTTGTATATAATTATAAAGTAGAGTTTACTCAAAACGGTAGGTTTACAACTTTTGTATATAATTTATAGTAGAGTTTACTCAAAACGGGGGTTTACAACTTTTGTATATTATTGTATTAGTAGAGTTTACTCAAACGGGGTTTACAACTTTTTGTATATAATTGTATAGAGTTTACTCAAAACGGGGTTTACAAATATATATATTGTAATAGAGTTTACTCAAAATGGGGTTTACAACTTTTGTATATAATTGTATAGTAGAGTTTACTCAAAACGGGGGTTTACAACTTTTTGTATATAATTGTAGTAGAGTTTACTCAAAACGGGGTTTACAACTTTTTGTATATAATTGTATAGTAGAGTTTACTCAAAACGGGGGTTTATAACTTTTTGTATATTATTGTATTAGAGTTTACTCAAAACGGGGTTTACAACTTTTTGTATATAATTGTATAGTAGAGTTTACTCAAAACGGGGTTTACAACTTTTTGTATATAATTGTATAGTAGAGTTTACTCAAAACGGGGGTTTACAACTTTTTGTATATAATTGTATAGTAGAGTTTACTCAAAACGGGGGTTTACAACTTTTTGTATATTATTGTATTAGAGTTTACTCAAAACAGGGGTTTACAACTTTTTGTATATAATTGTATAGTAGAGTTTTACTAAAACGGGGTTTACAACTTTTTTGTATATAATTGTATTGTAGTTTACTCAAAACGGGGTTTACAACTTTTTGTATATAATTGTATAGTAGAGTTTACTCAAAATGGGGGTTTACAACTTTTTGTATATTATTGTATTAGAGTTTACTCAAAACGGGGTTTACAACTTTTTGTATATAATTATATTAGAGTTTACTCAAAACGGGGGTTTACAACTTTTGTATATATAATTATACTTTTTTGTATATAATTGTATAGAGTTTACTCAAAACGGGGTTTACAACTTTTTTGTAAATAATTGTATAGTAGAGTTTACTCAAAACGGGGTTTACAACTTTTGTATATTATTGTATTTGAGTTTACTCAAAACGGGGGTTTACAACTTTTTGTATATAATTATAGTAGAGTTTACTCAAAAATAGGGTTTACAACTTTTTGTATATAATTGTATAGTAGAGTTTACTCAAAACGGGGGTTTACAACTTTTTGTATATAATTGTATAGTAGAGTTTACTCAAACGGGGATTTACAACATTTTGTATATAATTATAGTAGAGTTTACTCAAAACGGGGTTTACAACTTTTTGTATATAATTGTATAGTAGAGTTTACTCAAAACGGGGTTTACAACTTTTGTATAATTTATGTATTAGAGAGTTTACTCAAAAACGGGGTTTACAACTTTTTGTATATAATTGTATAGTAGAGTTTACTCAAAACGGGGTTTACAACTTTTTGTATATAATTGTATAGTAGAGTTTACTAATTGTAAAAAATGGGGTTTACAACTTTTTGTATATTATTGTATAGTAGAGTTTACTCAAAACGGGGTTTACAACTTTTTGTATATAATTATAGTAGAGTTTACTCAAAACGGGGGTTTACAACTTTTTGTATATAATTGTATAGTAGAGTTTACTCAAAACGGGGTTTACAACTTTTTGTATATAATTGTATAGTAGAGTTTACTCAAAATGGGGGTTTACAACTTTTTGTATAATTGTATAGTAGAGTTTACTCAAAACGGGGGTTAACAACTTTGTATATAATTATAGTAGAGTTTCCTCAAAACGGGGGTTTACAACTTTTTGTATATAGTTGTATAGTAGAGTTTACTCAAAACGGGGGTTTACAACTTTTTGTATATAATTGTATAGTAGAGTTTACTCAAAACGGGGTTTACAACTTTTTGTATATATTGTATAGTAGAGTTTACTCAAAACGGGGTTTACAACTTTTTGTATATAATTGTATGTAGAGTTTACTCAAAACGGGGTTTACAACTTTTTGTATATAATTGTATAGTAGAGTTTACTCTCAAAACGGGGGTTTACAACTTTTTGTATATTATTTTATTAGAGTTTACTCAAAACAGGGTTTACAACTTTTTTTATATTATTATATTGTAGTTTACTAAAAGTTACAACTTTTACTATAAAATGGAGGTTTACTCAAAACGGGGTTTTTTTTATATAATTGTATAGTAGAGTTTACTCAAAACGGGGGTTTACAACTTTTTGTATATAATTGTATAGTAGAGTTTACTCAAAATGGGGTTTACAAAACGGGGTTTTTTTGTATATTATTGTATTAGAGTTTACTCAAAACGGGGGTTTACAACTTTTTGTATATAATTATAGTAGAGTTTACTCAAAACGGAGGTTTACAACTTTTTGTATATAATTATAGTAGAGTTTACTCAAAACGGGGGTTTACAACTTTTGTAAATAATTGTATAGTAGAGTTTACTCAAAATGGAGGTTTACAACTTTTTGTATATTATTGTATTAGAGCTTTACTCAAAACAGGGTTTACAACTTTTTGTATATAATTGTATAGAAGAGGTTACTCAAAATAGGGGTTTACAACTTTTTGTATATAATTTTATAGTAGAGTTTACTCAAAATAGGGGTTTACAACCTCTTGTATTTTATTGTATAAGAGTTCACACAAAACGGGGGTTTACAACTTTTTTGTATATAATTGTATAGTAGTGTTTACTTAAAACGGGGTTTACAACTTTTTGTATATAATTTATAATAGTTTACTCAAAACGGGGGTTTCAAAATGGGGGGTTACAACGGGGTTTACAACTTTTTGTATATAATTGTATTATAGTTTACTCAAAACGGGGGTTTACAACTTTTTGTATATAATTGTATAGTAGAGTTTACTCAAAATGGGGGTTTACAACTTTTTGTATATTATTGTATTAGAGTTTACTCAAAATATATTATTGGGGGTTACTCAAAAACAACTTTTTGTATATATTGTATAGTAGAGTTTACTCAAAACGGGGGTTTACAACTTTTTTTGTATATAATTTATAGTAGAGTTTACTCAAAACGGGGGTTTACAACTTTTTGTATATAATTGTATAGTAGAGTTTACTCAAAACGGGGGTTTACAACTTTTTGTATATTATTGTAGTAGAGTTTACTCAAACAGGGGTTTACAACTTTTTGTATATAATTGTATAGTAGAGTTTACTCAAAACGGGGGTTTACAACTATTGTATATAACTGTATAGTAGAGTTTACTCAAAACGGGGGTTTACAACTTTTTGTATATATTATTGTTTACTCAAATTAGAGTTTACTATAAAATTGGGTAGAGTTTTCAAACAACTTTTTTATATATTATTATAGTAGAGTTTACTCAAAAGTAGGGTTTACAACTTTTTGTAAAAATTGTAATAGAGAGTTTACAAAACAGGGTTTACAATTTTTTCTATATAATTATAGTAGAGTTTACACAAAACGGGGGTTTACAACTTTTTATATATAATTGTATAGTAGAGTTTACTCAAAATGGGGGTTTACAACTTTTTGTATATAATTGTATAGTAGAGTTTACTCAAAACGGGGGTTTACAAGTTTTTATATATAATTTTAGTAGAGTTTACTCAAAACGGGGGTTTACAACTTTTTGTATATAATTGTATAGTAGAGTTTACTCAAAACTCAAAAATTTTTGTTTACAAATTTTACTTTGGGGTATATAACTTTTTGTATATTAGATAGAGTTTACTCAAAACAGGGGTTTACAACTTTTTGTATATAATTGTTAGAGTTTACTTACTCAAAACGGGGTTTACAACTTTTTGTATATAATTGTATAGTAGAGTTTACTCAGTTTAGGGTTTACAAATTGTGGGGTTTACAACTTTTTTGTATATAATTGTATATATTGTATAGAGTTTACTCAAATCGGGGGTTTACAACTTTTTGTATATTATTGTATTAGAGTTCATTCTAAACGGGGGTTTACAACATTTTGTATTTAATTATAGTAGAGTTCACTGAAAACGGAGGTTTACAACTTTTTGTATATAATTTTATAGTAGAGTTTACTCAAAACGGGAGTTTACAACTTTTTGTATATAATTTTATAGTAGAGTTTACTCAAAACGGGAGTTTACAACTTTTTGTATATTTTTTTAGTAGAGTTTACTCAAAACGGGGTTTTACAACTTTTTGTATATAATTTATAGTAGAGTTTACTCAAAACGGGGGTTTACAACTTTTTGTATATATAATGTATAGTAGAGTTTACTCAAAACGGGGTTTACAACTAATTTTTGTATATAATTGTATAGTATAGTTTACTCAAAACGGGGTTTACAACTTTTTGTATATAATTGTATAGTATAGTTTACTCAAAACAGGGGTTTATACTTTTTGTATATAATTGTATAGTAGAGTTACTCAAAACGGGGTTTACAACTTTTTGTATATTATTGTAGTAGAGTTTACTCAAAAAACGGGGTTTACAACTTTTTGTATATTATTGTAGTAGTAGTTCACTCAAAACGGAGGAGGTTTACAACTTTTTATATATATAATTATAGTATAGTTTACTCAAAACGGGGTTTATAACTTTTTGTAAATAATTTACTCAAAAAAGTTGAGTTTACTCAAAACGGGGGTTTACAACTTTTTGTATATTATTGTATTTTAGCTTACTCAAAACGGGGTTTACAGCTTTTTGTATATAATTGTATAGTTGAGTTTACTCAAAATAGGGGTTTACAACGTTTTGTATATAATTATACTAGAGTTTACTCAAAACGGGGGTTTACAACTTTTTGTATATTATTGTAGTAGAGTTTACTCAAAACGGGGGTTTACAACTTTTTGTATATAATTGTATAGTAGATTTTACTCAAAATAGGGGTTTACAAATTTTTGTATATAATTGTATAGTAGAGTTTACTCAAAACAGGGGTTTACAACTTTTTGTATATAATTGTATTAGAGTTTACTCAAAACGGGGGTTTACAACTTTTTGTATATAATTGTATTAGAGTTTACTCAAAATGGGGGTTTACAACTTTTTGTATATAATTATAGTAGAGTTCACTCCAAACGGAGGTTTACATCTTTTTGTATATAGTAGAGTTACTCAAAACGGAGGTTTACAACTTTTTGTATATAGTAGAGTTACTCAAAACGGGGTTTACAACTTTTTGTATATTATTGTATAGTAGAGTTTACTCAAAACGGGGGTTTACAACTTTTTGTATTTTGTATATTATTGTATAAGAGTTTACTCAAAACGGGGGTTTACAACTTTTTGTATATAATTGTATTGTAGATTTTACTCAAAACAGGGGTTTACAACTTTTTGTATATAATTGTAAAGTAGAGTTTACTCAAAACAGGGGTTTACAACTTTTTGTATATTATTGTATTAGAGTTTACTCAAAACGGGGGTTTACAAGTTTTTGTATATAATTTTAGTAGAGTTTACTCAAAATAGAGGGTTTACAACTTTTTTATATATAATTGTAGAGTTTACTCAAAGTAGTTTACAAGTATTATTGTATAGAGTTTAAAAAACGGGAGTTTACAACTTTTTGTACATAATTGTAGTAGAGTTTACTCAAAAAAGGGGTTTACACTTTTTTGTCTATAATTGTATAGTAGAGTTTATTCAAAACGGGGGTTTACAACATTTTGTATATAAAATTATATTAGAGTTTACTCAAAACGGGTGTTTACAACTTTTGTATACATTGTAGTAGAGTTTTCTCAAAACAGGGGTTTACAACTTTTTGTATATAATTGTAGTAGAGTTTACTCAAAACGAGGGTTTACAACTTTTTGTATATAATTGTATAGTAGAGTTTACTCAAAACGGGGTTTACAACTTTTTGTATATTATTGTATAGTAGAGTTTACTCAAAACGGGGGTTTACAACTTTTGTATATAATTATAGTAGAATTCACTCAAAACAGAGGTTTACAAATTTTTGTATATAATTATAGTAGAGTTTACTCAAAACGGGGGTTTACAACTTTTGTATATAATTGTATAGTAGAGTTTACTCAAAACGGGGGTTTACAACTTTTTGTATATTATTGTATTAGAGTTTACTCAAAACGGGGGTTTACAACTTTTTGTATATAATTGTATAGTAGAGTTTACTCAAAATGGGGTTTACAACTTTTTGTATATAATTGTATAGTAGAGTTTACTCAAAATGGGGTTTACAACTTTTTGTATATTATTGTATAAGAGTTTACTCAAAACGGGGGTTTACAACTTTTGTATATAATTGTATAGTAGAGTTTACTCAAACGGGGGTTTACAACTTTTTGTATATAATTGTATAGTAGAGTTTACTCAAAACAGGGGTTTACAACTTTTTGTATATTATTGTATTAGAGTTTACTCAAAATGAGGGTTTACAACTTTTTGTATATAATTATAGTAGATTTCACTCAAAACGGAGGGTTTACAACTTTTTGTATATAATTGTATAGTAGAGTTTACTCAAAACGGGGGTTTACAACTTTTTGTATATAATTGTATAGTAGAGTTTACTCAAAACGGGGTTTACAACTTTTTGTATATTATTGTATACGAGTTTACTCAAAACGGGGTTTTACAAATTTTTGTATATAATTGTATTGTAGATTTTACTCAAAACGAGGGTTTACAACTTTTTGTATATTATTGTATAGTAGAGTTTACTCAAAACTGGGGTTTACAACTTTTTGTATATTATTGTATTAGAGTTTACTCAAAATGGGGTTTACAACTTTTTGTATATTATTGTAGTAGAGTTTACTCAAAACGGAGGTTTACAACTTTTTGTATATAATTATAGTAGAGTTTACTCAAAACGGGGTTTACAACTTTTTGTAAATAATTGTATAGTAGAGTTTACTCAAAACGGGGGTTTATAACTTTTTGTATATTATTGTATTAGAGGTTACTCAAAACGGGGGTTTACAACTTTTTGTGTATAATTGTATTGTATAGTTTACTCAAAACGGGGTTTACAACTTTTTTATATATATAGTAGAGTTTACGTGAGTTTACAACTTTTTTATATATAATTGTATAGTAGAGTTTACTCAAAACGGGGTTTACAACTTTTTGTATATTATTGTATTAGAGTTTACTCAAAATAGGGGGTTTACAACTTTTTGTATATAATTGTATTATAGATTTTACTCAAATCGGGGGTTTACAACATTTTGTATATAATTGTATATGGTCCCCGACGTGGTTCTAAAATAGCATAATTGGATTTCTCGTCGTTGCACCTCAATTATAATTAAATAGTGGATTGGGCTATTTAATTGATATGTGTGATTAATTGTTTAGTTGGACTAAATAATTAAATACACGGAAAAGACATTTTTCATGGACTCGCCCAAAAATTAGTGTGTTGACTTTTGACCCAATTGGTCAAATTTAAAAAAGGCGTGTGAACTTTGTTTAGAGAAAAAAGTGGCGCCTAATATGTTAATAATTAGAAAGAAATTAGTTTTCTTGGATAATTATTTGATATGTGATTTATCTTTTATTTGTTAAATGATAATTCATGGAATATTAGATAATAATATGATTTATCTTAATTTGTTTGGGATAATCATTTTATTTATCTTTTATTTGGAATAAAGGATTAATGTAATAATTATCTCTTAATTATTTAATCCTTGAGGTTAAGTTTTACTCTCCTATATAAAGAGAGTTCTTCCAAGCCTTTTGAAACACACTATTCACGTCACTATTCACAAGAGAAAGTAGCTTGAAAATTTTGCCTCTATTCTTTCGGAGTTGGAAAAATCTTCGGATTTTTCCCGTAGTATATCAAGGAGGTCCGGGCGGCGGGAAACACCATCCACCTGGTGTTGCTGGGAGACACACGTTGGAAGGCTGTGGCTTCTCAAAATACATGTTCTTGGAGATCTATCGTTCTTGGAGTTAAGCACCATAAAAAGGTAGATTCCTAAACCCCCTTGTAGGTTTAGATCTTTTATTTATGTATTTTGTTTCGTTTAGATCTAGATCTGATGTCTTCCGCTAACGTGAATCGGGTCAATCTATGATTGATCCGACGATATTACATCAAACAAGTGGTATCAGAGCCTTTGATCTAACGATCAAAGTATATGAATTTTAGATCTTGGAGTGGAAAAGCATGTTTTGATGTTTTATTTTTTTTTTTTGGTAAAATTCGAATTTAATCATGTTGTATGCCAGAATGTTGTGGTTGGAAGAGATGGATTAGGGTTGGTATTGTTTACTGATTAGATCTATCAGAAACTCATATAAATTCGCTTATATGAGTATAGGAAATTTTGTTTTTTTAATTTCTAGAAGTAGATCTGCTTTTGTTGTTGTTCCGCTTTTTTATTTTTCCCGGATTTTAAGCCGTTGAAACGACAATCTCTCCGGTCAGAATGAAGAATAAAAGTAGAAGAACATGCCCTCAATGTTTGGTTACGATCGGAGTCGATATCGATGTCCGATCGCTATAAAGTTGCTGCTGTAACAGAAAAGCACAGCAGGCATTAAAACCCTATCTGTGAGTTCGTCGAATTTCTGGAAGAGATTGACCGTTGAAACGAAGATCCGACCGCTCAGATCGACTACCATGGAGTTATGAACAAGCCCTAAAAATTTAAGGTCGATCGGGATTTGTCTCGATGCCCGATCGCCCCCAGGAAGACACTGCTGCGCGCGCAGTTATTAACAGATACAGCAGTTAGATCGGGCGGATTGCTGGAGAAAATTGACCATTGAAACGAAGATCCAACCGCTCAGATTGAAGTAGGCGGAGTGAAGAATAGATCCATAAAGTTTCATGACGATCAAGGCTCGCTTGGATTTCAGATCTTCGAGCAATACGCAGCAGCAAAGCAGATTAGAAAATAGTAAACCCTAGTTAGGGTTTGTGTTTTTTAATAGGTTAGATACGTGGGGTACCAACGGTCCATCTCGGTGTTTACTTTTTCAGGTATAATTTTGTGTTTGATCAAGATTACGTGCTTAAAACCGAAAATTGCCATGACTTGCATCTTCATGATTCCACTCCAATGCATACATGTAGCTAGTTTATTTTAATAAATTAGGCATGTATAACTCGAATAATTAGTATGAATGCTTATTAATTTAATATGTGGTAGTTAAATAATAAGTAGCTAATTATAAAAACCGAGGACCCGGGTTTATGTCAATCGCTTACTTATATTAGTGATGGATTCTCGGTGAATCCCACTTGGATAAATCGCTGAGCTTTTTCGGTGATGGCTTCTCGCTGAACCCACCTTAAACAAAAACGAGATTACGCTTTGGGTGACAACTTAGAAATCGGAGAATCTTAGTACATGGGTTCGAAATGGTCTAACCATGGTTGGGCGAGTTCAACCGAAGCTGCTCAATCGACTTCCTCCACGTGTGGTGATGTAATGCTATGCCAGCTCGATAGACTTAGCATAGCCGATAAGCCTTCGGGCTAAACGGGGCTTCTCCGCCGGATTGGCCTGAATCGTCACATATGTTCCAACGAATAAGACGGCGTGAGGCTTGGCTACATAACCCAATCCTATTTGGAGTACTTTGATTTATTGTTTCTATTGTCAAGGCCAAAACCGTAATTAGTAAACCCACCACTTTTTCAAAATATTGAGTGGAGCGTAAAGGCGACAAACAACCCCACGGCCTCTACTATAGATGCAAGCACGTGAGAGAATGGTGACGCTCTCGCCGCTTTGATTTCGCCCCTTCGGGCCGGGTGTTCACCGCTATCAAAATTCAAGGCTTGGTCTCCTAAAGGATAGGATTCTGATACTCGCCGGGTCACGATCGACCTCGTAGGCATACTGGGCGCACTCTGAGATCTGATATAGTAGGTCACACTTTATGGATATTTTCAAATATCTAGGCTAGAAAAAGGAAGGTAATCAATGATTAAGGTCCGGATGTCCGATTCCCGTGAGATGTTCGATTCAAGCTTAATCATTGAGAGACATTGTCTCGCTTTTAACCGGCCATAGATCGATATCGACTCCTCTCCGGACAAAGATTTATACGAGGTTAAATCCTTGGAATGGTAGGATAGACTTTATAGTTTATTATTCCTAAAATAAAAATCTAAAGTAGTGAAATTTTTTTTTGAATTTAACTTTCATCATTTTATTTACAACTAGATCTCAGGTTACTAAACTGTTAGTAATAGAACTTCAATAAAAATGTGAAAGTAACAAGTAACGTTGTAATTATCAATAAATGCGCTTAACTTTTCGAAGAAATTTTTCTCTTTGAGCTTTTTAAAACTTAAGTGACATAGTATAGTATGTCACGGTGTCACTCGTGGTGAATGAGAGATGACCATACTTAGTTTACAAAAGATGACATAGGACTATCATATAAAATTCATTCGCTGATTTTAAAAGTGTAATTACACGACAAATTTCTAAATTGAAAATTGGAAAATCATATACATAAGGCATAGCTAGTTAGACGGTATTTGGAACCGATAAACTAAGGGGAGCCTTAGCTTTTATGATTTGTTGTTTTTTCGAATCAATAGAAATGTAATAGATCGCACAAGAGTCTCTCCATTTATTGGAAAACAAGAATAAAGCGTTACTAGTTAGACAAGATTTGCACCGATAAACTAGCGTGAGCTTAATTCGAGATTTTATAATTTTGAAACATCATGAACATGCTTTGCTAGTTGACAAAAGATTTGGAATCGATAAACTAGTGGGAGCTTAGTTCTGGGGTGATGTTCTAATCTTTGAAAAATCATAAATACAAAGTGTGGCTAGTTAGACGATATTTGGAACCGATAAATTAGTAGGGGAGCTTTGGTCTTATGATTTGACGATTAGAAAAATCGATAGTCCAAGCAAGTAACACTGAACATCCCATACCAAGAGTCGTGTCTACTCAAACGAATCGCTAGTTCAAAATCAAGTTTCCATCTAAAGAAAGTAAAAGAATGGGAAAGAATGTTCATAAGTGTTAGTCATCTAAACTAAGTAGTTTTAAGGCTAAACCTAAAATTAATAAATTGGAAATTAGAGGATATGAAAGTGATTTCGATCACCGACCAATGCATCCTAGGTAATTTTCTCAAAAGCTAAGTCCTTTGGAAGAACTAGGTAGCTTTTGCATTAAACGATAAACAAAATAGACAACGGACGCTTATTTCAGATAGACTAGTGGGAGTGATATAGGAAATGAATCTCGATTCACTCTTGAGTATCACGTAAAATTCATTTTCTGCTTTCGGATTCGCTGGAACGAGCTTATTCATTTTCAATAGATAATTTGTTGGTCTTATTGACGATAAATATAACATTCGTAGAGCACCTAATCCAAGACTCCACTTTTGTTTGATACAAATGTAACTACTAATCATTGGTCGAAAGGTATTAGTAACGCCGTCTTAAAACAATATAAACGCAAAT